>CAUYSK010081404.1:0-56299 GCA_963575035.1 Avahi laniger
CTGTAGTCCCAGCTACTTGGGAGGCTGAGGCAGGAGGATCACTTGAGCCCAGGAGTTTGAGGTTGCTGTGAGCTAGGATGACACCACGGCACTCTAGCCCGGGCAACACAGTGAGACTCTGTCTCAAAAAAAAAAAAAAAACAAAAAAACAAAATATCCGGCAACACTGACCGAGCCCCATTCCTAAATGGCTTTAGTCAGAGCTGAGTAGAGGCAACTCTCTGTCGATGGAATTTGTGTTCTGTAATTTGCTACTGCCCTCCAACTGTGCCCTTTCTCTCTCCCCTCCCTTCCGCTTCCCTCCTTTCTTTTCTCTCTTCTCCCCTTTCCCTTCACTTTTGGATAGTGTTTCTTAATGAATTCAGCCTAAAATTACAAGGCAAAACAGTACTCGCATGGTAAACTTATGCTGTGATAGAGTCATTTCCATGATAACTAGTATTATATGAATCACAAGTAATGCAGTAATGTCAACCTGCTTTATATACTTCCTGTGCTGTCAGAAATTAAGACAAGAAGCAAGGATTTCTGATTCACACAAAATGTCATAGACCTGTTTCTTTTTGCTCCTCCTGCTAAGTATAACTATAAACCCTCAAAAACCACAAGAAGCAACCAAAGGAAAATTCTGAAAAGTGAAAAAAGGAAGACAAACTAGTCAGGGACCCCAGAATTAGAGAAAAAACATAGCAGCAGGTATAACCCTCATCAACAGAAGGTGACCCAGGCCCAGTGTTCCTGAATCCTAACCTATCAGTAGAAGGTTACCCCAGATAGACTCATTCCTCACTCAGGTATAACAGAAATCCCTCCACAACAGCAGGCAATCCAGGCAGCATCTGTAAGGGGAGTTGGCTGGGAACCCAGATGACAGTAGGTGGCCAGGAGAAGGGCTCTCCTTCCCCTCAGGCCTGAGACTTCTCTCTCCCACTGAGAGATACCATGTATCTGTGGCTTTAATCAGGAGGATCCCACCAGAAGAAGTAGCCCAGCCCAGCTCAGGAAACCTCTTTGTCCCCATGGGCCTGAGACTCTCATCTACCCGGCTGTAGCACTGGACAGCTTGAGGTCACCAGTAACAAGCATCCCAGTTTGGGAAACCCTTTTGTCCTCACAGGCATGAGTCTCCCCTCCTTCACCCGGAGATACCAGATAGCCTGGTGGCATTAGCAAGGAAGATCCTGCCATAATGGGTGTGTGGGCCAGGAAGCCTCTTTATCTCTGTGTGCTGGAGACTTCCCTCTCCCAGTGAAAAACACTAGGAAGCCAGGTAGCACCAGTAAAGAGATCCTGCCACAACAAGAAACCCAAAAGGGGAAGCCTCTTTGTCCCTGCAGGCAGGAGATTCCCATTGCATACTCAGACCAGGTGGCTTGGCCTGAGGAAATTCCTTCCACCCCCACAGGAAGTAACAGTGGAGACCAGTGCGAGCCTCAGTGGCAGCATATGAACCAGAATAGCAAAATAGCACTGTAAAGACTCTGTAAGTGAAATTGTCATTGTCACTACAGCCCACAAAAGTCAGTCAGAACCTGCATACTAAACTTAAACAGGTGACTGCCTTCTAAAATGAAAAGATTTAAAGGAAGCCCAGAGTCTCTTAACATGATAGCCAAAAGATCCAGGATACAAATAAAAACCGTCTGTCATACCAAGAACCAGGAAAATCACAATTTGAATGAGAAAAGACAGTCAACTGATGCCAGCGTCAAGCTATTGCAGTTATTTGACAGTGATTTTAAAATAGCCACCATAAAAGTTCTTCAGTAAGCAATTAAAAATTCCCTTGAAACATTGAGAAGATGGAAAATGTCAGCAAAGAAATCGAAGTTCTAAGAACGAACCAAATGGAAATTATAGAACAGAAAAATACAGTAAGAAATACTCGCTGGATGGGCTCAGTAGTAGAGTAGAGATGACACAGCATAGAATCAGTGAAGTTGAGGACAGATCCATAGAATTCACTCAATCTGAACAAAGAACATAGACAAAAAAATGAACAAAGCCTCAGGGAGCTGGGGGACAATAACAAAGATTCAACATTCAGATAACTGGAGCCCAGTAGGAGAGCATCCGTGAGTGGGAATAAAAGAAGAGATTGTGCTGAGTGGGGACAGGTAAAAGGATATTTTCAGAGATTTTGAGGTTCTAGCAAAAGTTATATAACATTAATGTATAATGAGATCTGTACAATTGTGATTTCTTCTTTGCCGATCAACTCTATAGCTTGTGTTTAAGGTTAGAGAATACCAGCGGCTGGATTGAGGACTGTTTAGGTGGGTGTAGTGGAAGGACCAGAAGGGTGGACATCCTAGGTAAGAGGACTGTAAGTGATGAAACACGGTCGCTCTGGGAGGGAGGAAAGGATCCACGTAGCTAACAGAGAACAGGCAAGGTGCTAGAAGTCCTGATGTGGTGAAAAAGCCTGTGGAGTGCAGCATGGGAGAGCAAGAGAACTGTGTGATGGATTAGTCTGAGAGTAGGTGTCAGGATTGGACTAGTTCCAGATGATGCTGAAGCGTGGCCATGAGGGTGAGTTGCTGAAATTGAACGGAGCTGAGGGCTACTGGTGTTGAAGAGATATGGGAACTGTGAGGATGAGGTGTTGGCTGAATCATTCACCTGGATGAGAGTGGGAGAGGCAGACTGTAAGCCAGGTATTGCAGAGTGACCAGGAGGTGATTGGATGACAGCAACAAGAAAGGCACTGCCTGAACCAGGAGAGGGTGCAGATACATTCGTGAGAGAAGAGCAAAGGTCCGGACATGGCAGTGAAGCATGGGAAAACATGGACACCTCCTCAGAGACTGTGTGCAGGAGAAGGAGCAGCCCCTGCCCCAAGTCGCTGGGGCAGACAGTCCTTAGGACAAACAAGTGCATGCGAGGACGGGGCCCCGAGTATTTTGGAAAAGGGTCACAGCAGATTATTCACAGTAGAAAGATGTTTTCCAAGGAGGAAGGAAGAGTAAGGGGTAGAAAGTAGAGCATATAGACTGGTCCAAAGGTAGTGAATTATCTCACTTGATTGTTCACAGTCAGTTACAGATTGAACTCCTTATTCTACTGCTTTCCCCCCTCCTCACTACTGCACTCGACTGGTCTTAAAAAAATAAAAAAAGAAAGTAGAGCATATAGTGGGGCTAAGAAGACAGGTGCCCTTTCTGTGGGGTAGTGGCTGGGAGTGACTGGGGGAGATGTGTGGTACTCTTCACTGGTTTGGAGGTTCTCTGCAGATAGGCCGAAACCCCACGTGGTGTCAGAGACATGAATGAGAGCAGCAGCCAGCTCAAAAGGAGTCTGAATTTTTGCTCAGAGATCTAGTAGAATGATGGCAAGTAATTCCAACAAATGGATGAAACTGCAGTCTGTCTACAGTGGGAAAAGGCAACAGTTCAGGAAGAATGCCCTCCCAGGGTGGGTGAAGGAGAAGATTCACTTTCTTGGAAAATGCGTCTCTATTGGTGGAAATAGCGTGTGCGTGTAGTGGAGTGGCGGTCTGAATCTTCACCTACTAAAATGAGACATCGGATTTAATCTTGGAAAGAAGGAATGTTAAATATTTCTCCTTTCAGCTGTTGAAGGCATAATTAAGAGCAGTAATTTATGTTTAATAACATTTATTTTTAAAAGCAACTACTGTGATGTTCATATGAGATACTGTTATTGTTCATGTGAGAAAAATGTAATGTGGAAAAAATATGTAGAGCTATACTTCCCTGCTGAAATCCCACATATCTTCATAAGCACTTTCATCTGATTCATCCATGTATTGCATAGTTTTTCTTGGATATGTATGCTTACTAGATACTTGTTGCAACCTAAATATAGATTACTTAATCACAGAGCATCACCGAGAGGCACTTCATTTTGATCTAGAAAAACTGTGAGATCCAGCTAGTTGATCAAATATAATAATGTCCTGCTGACTTCTCCCATCTGTTATCCAGTTCTACAGATAAACAATATTGACTGTATCTTTGATGTTTTCAGGTGGTTTACATCTTGGAGAAAAAACATTCTCGAGCAGCAGCTGGCTTCCTCAAACTCTTGACTGATAAGAACAGCGAACTGTTTAGGAAATATGCCCTGTTTTCTCCCTCAGACCACCGAGTGCCTAGAATTTATGTGCCTCTCAAGGACTGTCCCCAGGACTTTGTGACACGGCCTAAAGATTATGCCAATACACTGTTCATCTGCCGCATCGTGGACTGGAAGGAGGACAGCAATTTTGCCCTGGGGTAGGTGATCTCTGGTAGGAAAAGCCACAGGTCACAGGTAGAACTCAGTTTAGGTGGCTGTTAGGTAAACTTTTTGTGTATTTTAATTATTATTTCTTTATTAAAGCATGGTGCATGGTACGTGGTATAGTTTGGTTCTGATTCTTCAGAAATTACCCTTAGCTGCCACCTCAACTGGTTGTCTGTATTACCAGGCAATCACCTCATTTTTGTTTTGTGGCATGAAATATAAGCACATTCTGAGCCTCTACTTATTTTATGTTATGTCATGCATCTGTTTGTACTTGAGTACAGAGTATTCATTGCCCCAATCTGTCCTCTCCTTTTATACACTACTGTCAAAATATGCTAAGTCCAGGTATATTCAGGGGACCCCAGGGTCCTTTCCTTTAAAATGTGAATATGAAGGCATGTTTGAATGATGTGCTTTTTTTGGTATTGATCTTCAAAGGTTTCACCTATGGCATTAAAAACTAAATTACCCTACTGTAAGCAGGAAAAGGGTACCATGTTTTTCTGGAAGCTGAAATCAATCTAAATTAAGTACGTATGATATAATCGCAGGGCATCATGGATGACCACTTCATTTTGATCTGAAGAAACTGCTGGACCCAGATGTTTGATCAAATATGATGCCTATTTTCTTCTTAAAACTGGTATTTATTTTGAAAGAAAAATCATATTAACTTTTAGCTGAATCTTTAGGCCTTTATTATAGATGGTATCTGGTTTATGCTTTATAGGAAATGAATATAAGGTATATAATCTAGAAAAGAGCCTGTTCTGATACTTACTTTTAGACTAGTTCAGTGACTTGCTTGTTGGTCATCTAACTGGTACAGGATGCACCCACTTGGTCTGTGGTTATGAGAACCAGCAGTGAATGAATGGCCACAACGTGCTGCTGCTTTTATCAGGTTGATTTTATACTTAGTTTCTTATGCCTAGCAAAGTAAGCTAAGTCAAATCTGTGTGTCATACTAATGCAATTTCAGAAACAGTACCCTGTGCCTCTATTTCAGTTATATGAAGATCAGTGTGATTTATATGATCTCAGAGTCACTTAGGAATCGTTCCACTTTCTTTTTTGCTCTCAAGTGTTATGATTGCAGAATCATCATTCTAAAGCCTAACTCAATATCCAGAAGTGACGTCAGCCCCTTGAGCCCTAAATAATCCTTCTCACAAGTTTGCCAGTTTCTCACAATCAAATCAAAAGGTCCAGTAATGGCTGTGCCACCTGGCCCCTGTTGATTGTGCTGCCACATTCTGTTTGGCAGTGAAAGGGGAAGACTTTTCACATCAAACCAGGAAATCCAGCCTTGTCTTTTATCTGCTTTTCCGTCATATCCCATTGTGCGTTCTTGATTGGACTACTTCCTTAGTTTTCAGGTTGTAAGGGTGTAGTCAGGAAATCTTCATGGTATGAGTTTCTCTTATTGCTTGAATGGCTTTATAAGTTTTTGTTTTATTTTTTTTAATAGCTTAGCCATTACTCCATCAGGAACCTTTTTCTTGAGAGTAAAGTACAGCAGCATCCAAAAAGGGAGTCAGGCCTTTGAAGCATCGTGCACATTTGCTGAATCCAAAGAAGGAATATTTAAAAATGCTAATCATGTAGGAATCATGTAATTTTCAAAATAATAAATTGGAAGACAATTCTATTTAGATGGAAAATTATGCTTTTTGTCCACCTTCTTGATATGAAGACATTAAAAATGGTCTTTTATAGAAGCATGTTTTTTGAAATCTTTGTATGAAAGAAAATTTATTTTAAGAAATAAAACTTGGCAAGTTTTCACAATGAAGCTCTCAGATGACGCCTCTCGCATGAGGGGTCAGGGCTCCAGCTGTTGAACATGTTGGTGATCACCTTGCCATTTTGTTCTGGCTATCCGTTACTAATCTTTATAGGAGCTGAGGTCACTGGTTCCCAGCATGCTGTGCTGTGACTGCCTAGGTGTCCTCCCTTTGCTAGGTTTTGATCAGGAGCTCCCGGGAAGATGGTGCCTGCTGTGGGCGTGAATGTGTGTAGTTAGCTTCCACATAAACTATTCCTAAAAACTGGGTTTAGCTAAGGTGGCTTCCTTCTGAATTTCTTCTTGGCCCCTACACCTCTACCCTTAAAAGTATTGAATTTCCTCTGTGTACGTAATTGCTACTAATTATTCAAGTCCAAAGTCATTTCCCTCTTCTGTAGTTAAAGTCACTTCATGAGACAAGTGTTGATCAACTGTGTACAAGGTACTATGTATGCTATATTATCTGAAAAATGCAAAGGTAAACGAGCTATGGTTTCTTTAAGGAAGTTATAATCTAATGCAGAAGGGCTTATACATAAATGTCATAGGGATAATTTGATCCTAAAAAATGTAATCTCATTTGAGCTAATTTAAATAAAAGCAGGGATATAAGAAACTGGTGGTTCTTCTAAAAACCAAAGCAGGAAATAGAGGCCTCATGAGAAACTCAGTACTAGCAAGGTAGCAAAGGAACTGCACCTTCTGTCTCAGCTCCCCTGACCAGCCCAGCCACTGCATCGTATCTTTACCCTTTCTGCGTTTTTCTGTTTCTCTCTACACAGCAGCCTTCTACCTGCACGACAGCAGACATGGTCGCAAAATGGCACTACCAGTCCTCTGCAGGTCACACACCAAAGTCTAGATCACAATTTAGAATTTCTTTCTTTTCTCTTTTCTTTTGTTATCTTCATTTGGTTGAAACACAATACAAAATTTCTAGGGTAGACAATATTACTGGTCTAGCTTGAGATAGATATTTTCCTTGCTCAGTAGTTTTAGCCAGAGGTAGGGGTTCAGGATCCCACCACCCACCACCTAATTAGCAGAACTGTGGGACTCAGCTCTCTTGGAAAGAGCATGAATAAAGTCAATCACTTGAATGGCCTGTCTCTTTGAGCTCTAACTATAGTACAAGATAGAATGTTATAAGTTCTTCCATAGGAATAAGATAATTTGGGGGAAGTTTAGAGGAGGTGGGTGAAGGAGGAAGTCCAGGATCATTTCTTGGAGAACAGAGGCCTCTGCTGAAAGATCACTCTGACTGAGTGCAGGTGGATGGGAAGGGATGTACCTGGCAGCAAGAAGCCGTAATAAGCTATGGCAGTAAGACAGATGAGGTGAGAGAATTTGAAATAAGAATTTCAATGAAGGAAACAAAAGGAGTGAAAACATTCAGGAGAGATTAAGAAGATAAATTCTCCCAGATGTGATGACTGATTAGAAATGGGGCATGAAGGAGAAGGATGGACTCTTGGATGAACTTTCAGGGCTCTGACGGGTGAGTGGGTAGATGCTGATGACATTTCATCACAATTCACTGGGAACAGCCTTCTCTCCTACTGTATCCTTCACTTATGCCCCAGAGCTTGCAGTTTCCCATGCTGGCTGTTTGGTCATAGCTCCAAACCTTTGTACATTACACTTCCTTTCCCAGCAGTGGCTTTCTCCTCTCTCCAGTGTTTGCTGGGTGAAGCACTCAACTTTTAAACTCAACTCAGTTGTCTACTCGAAAAATGTTCCCTGACTCACAGGCCTCCCTTCTGGTGCTCCCATAGCTTCTAATAATACCATTACTGTAGCTTTCATCTGTTTGGATTATAATTGCTTATTCAAGTATTTAACTTGGCCTTGAACTCCTTTAGGACAAGGATACTCAGTGAACATTTGCTGGCTGGTCAAATGAGTAGATGGAAATGAATTGATGACCCCAAGGTCTTGAACCAGGTTAAGTAGGAAGATGTTGTACATAAATCAAGCTAGAAAACAGAAGGAGTAGTTTGGAACAGAAAATGATGAGAACCAAGGTTCTGTGACTTAAAAATTAATGCTCAATAATAGCATACAACAAGTATGTAAACTCAAGTGGGGAATGCCAAATTTAGAAGATACAGATATTTAAAAAAAGATTGAATAGAATGCACATATTAATAGAATATATGATGTTAGTAGCTTTGGAAGGGTCCTTAAGACCCTTCTTTTGGCCTCCCCTTCACAGTAAACATTGCTTCTCTGGCACCCCAGTGGTGCTTTGGGGCCTCAGTTTAAGGGCAGCTCAAAGAGTATTACAGTATTGTAGACTTCCAGTTGTTAGAAAGTTATTTTCCATCTAGTTCTTACAATTGTCATGAGAGATCTTAGTTGAACCTCATTCACCTTTCTGTACATCACATCTACCACATTTTCATGAATCTTAGTTTTGTAATACTATAAAAAACCCATGGGTAGTCTGTTCTTAGTGAGCCCTTGCTGGCTTTTAGGGATCATTGCTTTTTGTTATACGTCACAACATATTTAGTACTTTTAATTTTTAGTACTAGACTTTTGTCCAGGATAATTAAAAAGCCACATTGGCTTCCTTGCTGGAATGGTCTGCAATTATATAATCAGATTTACAGTTTTAAGAGCTTCCCAACCCTCTTAAATCATCTTTCCCTTTAGAAACTCTTGCAGTGGAATTCATGCCTATATTTTCTCAGACCTTTGGGAAATCTGCTATCCTAAAGTCTAGAGTTTACCGTCCCAGCTTTCTCTTCCAGGATGTCGTGAACATGGAGATATCATGGTCATTTTCTTCTAGATTTGTCTTGGTTTCTTCTTGAGTATTTAAGGATACCTCTTGAAGAAAATGGAAAAATTTTACAGCAGCTACTGTGAGGAACACAATAGTGTTTCTTGGCAACACTGAAAGCTAACTGAAGATATAGGACATGAATTGACCTAGAGCAAGCTGACATTTTTATTATTTTATCAAGCAAGCTTTGGTGGTTTTGTAGGGTGGGAGGGGAGGGAAAGTGAATAGGTCGGTGCAGGTATAGCAAGGCTGAGAAATTTTTGGTTGAACATGGGATTACCTAGGCTTAATGGAAGGCTATGGAAATGAGAAACAGCATGGGTCACAGTACCGCTGGTTTTAATGAGTGTGGACAGCAGGTTCCACTGGAGTGAATGACTGGGCAAAGTGAAAGCAAAGAAAGGGAAATTCTGATTGCTGAGGCATATGGTAGAGAAGGGAAGGGAAGGGACGTGGGTGGGTAGGAGTCTGCTCTGGGATGGTATCTCCTTTATCTCCTAACTTGGGCAGTTTATGGTTATTGTTGGACAGCCAAAATTATTTGTTGACTGATGGAAGCAAATACTTTTACTATTCCATTCAGTTTTGATAGATAAATTTCTTATGGGATGGATAGGAATTGAGGAGGTGGTCACTAAATTACATTAAATACATTAAATTGTATTTAGTGGGAAAATGAAATAGTGACTAGACTGTTAGAGAAAACAAACAGACATTGTTGCACTGAGGCTAGGCTACAAGATTAGCAAACTGAAAAATAACTATATCCAATCTTTTCTCCTGCACTAAGGAGTATTTCACCTTTTCCAGAGCATATTCCTTTTTTAAGGACTCTTCTGAGGGAGAGGCCAAATTATATAACGTTAGGAACTTGCATTACCAAACTTAAGAGTTTGTAAGTCCTTTTCAGGGGGTATGACTCTAGCTGGCTAGTGGACAAAAAGCAAATCAGGCTGAGGAGGGGGCTCTTTTTTTGTGACCATTGGGCTCCACCTGGTGGCTTATAAGGATCAGCTTTGGAAAAACTACATCTTCAGTATTGAAGAGCATCCTGGTCAAAGCAGAGCAGAAGTTAGATTGGAGAAGATCGGTCCTATTACAGGCTTAAGTTACCAAATTGTTTCTTTCCTTGAGGACCGCTGAATATAATCGTCGACACTTCTTCCAAAGTCATTGTCTTCATCTGCAATTTCTAGTACACTTTCTTAAAAATAGTATTTTCAAGTATTAGAGAACCTCAGATACCATCAGCCTTCTCGTGTACTCATTAAATGCTTTCAGCCTCCTCTTGCTCCCTTCATATCACTACTAACTCACTTTTAAGCTTCCAGGCCTTTCCTCAAATCACTCAGTATCATTGAGCCTTACTTCCTTTTCCCCGTTCTTTCATCCGTTTTCACTGATAAAACACTTTTGCTACAGTCCCATTCCTTACTTGCTGCCTTCTGCTATGACATAATACTGAGTCAGAAGAAAGGAAAATAACTTGTTCTCTCCTCCTGATTATAGAAAACAATACATAAACATACAACCAAAAGCATTTTGTATTTGCCAAACTTCGTTTTCACTCTGTATTGTTACTAAAGTTCTGGGCCCTGGGTATAGCTGATGTTTGTTTGTTCCTCACTTGTAGGTTCTCAGTGCTATGATACCATTATATCTGATTGCATGGAGTTTCCAACATGAACCAATATGCACGAGAACATTTATTTAAAAACTGTAATGATAGTAGTAATCACTGCAAGAATGTGTAACTGTCTTCTGTGTATAGCCTAGTTTTAAGACCAAGAGTTTATAAGAATATTTAGTAGAGAAAAGATGATGAATGGTTGAGAACACTAATGTTGACTGTTAGGTGTTGCTGTTTTCTTTAAGGCCAGTTTGAAGGACTTTCTTGGCATAATTTTTTCTATCTGTAGCTTTTCTCTCCCCTAAGTTTTTTATTTGCACATCACCCAGGACAATAGATCTGATGCTCATTTATATAAAATGCTTATACACAACCCCCACCTATCAACGTAGGAAGTTTGGAATGTTGTTTCCGCACTGTCTGGATTAATTTTACAGTAGGATACACACGTAGTGCCATTCATTATAAATGGGAACAGTATTCATAGAGGAGACTGGTGAGTGAGAAAAATTTGAAGTGGTGATCATTATAAATATCTCTAATGAAGAAAACTTTCTTTCTCATTACTTTATTATTGTAATACCAAAATTAAAAAAATTTTGAATTTTTATTTTTTTCAAATACATACATTTTGATACTATTGTTAATATTGTTCAAACATATGCTGTAGACAATGAAAATTTTCTAGAATTTCACCCCCAGAAATAATTACTATTAAGGGTGTGGTATATATTTGACTAAAATATTGTTTATTAACTTTAATTACAAAGTATGTTTCATAGACAAAAGAATATATATATTAAGAACACCTATATAATTTTTGAAACCTGGTATTAAAACCAACCCATGAACTCCAACTAGATTAAGAAATATAATATCATCAATACTGTTGAGGCTCCATGTCTGTTTCCTTCTATCATAACCCCTAATTTTTTCCCTAGAGGTAACCATTGTCTCAAACATGCTAATCAAAGTGTTCTTTTAAATAACTCCCTCGCCAAGAACAGTGACTCATGCTTGTAATCCTAGCACTTTGGGAGGCCGAGGCAGATGGATCACTTGAGGCCAGAAGTTCAAGACCAGCCTGGGCAACATAGTGAGACCCCATCTCTACAAAAACTAAAAAATAATTTCCCACATTCATATTCCTGAATAATGTTATTTAGTTTTGTTTTTTAACCTTATGCTTATTTATTTTGCTCATCTTAATGCATAATATTTCCATTTCCCTTCAGTACCCCATAATTTTGTTTATCTAGTAATGGCCATTTGGATTGAACCAAGATTATAAACAATGTTGCTACAAACTTTCCAGTGCTCACCATCTAAGGCTTTTCTAGACTCTACTTACGAGTGAAATTACTGGATCACACATATGTACATATTTAACTTTATAACTTTGTAGCTAAACCATTTCCCAAAATGGTTGTACCTATTTGTAGTAGTGTAGGAGGTTCCATTGCTTCGCATTATTTCATTTTATTTATTTATTTTTTTTGAGACTGAGTCTCGTTCTGTCACTTCCCAGCTCACTGCAACCTCAAAGTCCCTGGCCCAAGCTATCTCTTGCCTCAGCCTCCCAAGTAACTGGGACTACAGGCGTGTGCTACCACACCCAGCTAATTTTTCTATTTTTAGTAGAGACGGGGTCTCACTCTTGCTCAGGCTGGTCTCCAACTTCTGAACTCAAACAGTCCTCCTGCCTCGGCCTCCCAGAGTGCCAGGATTACAGGCGTAAGCCACCACGCCCGGCCCGTTGCTTTACATTCTTATCAATATTTGATATTGTTAAACTCGTTAGTTTTTGCCAGTCAGATGGGTATAAAATGATATCTTATTATGATTTTAATTTATTTTTTCCTAATTACTAATGAGATTGAGCGTCTTTTCATATATTCATGGCCACATGTTTGTTCCTCTAGAAAATGTCTTCATGTCTTTACCCATTTTGTAACAGCTAATTTTTTGTCTAGATAATTTTGATTACAGAAATTGTGAAAATGGTACAGAGTTCCCATATACTCTTTACCCAGCTTCTTACGTTAACATATTACATGACCGTAGACTATCAAAACTAAGAAATTAACCTTGGTAAAATACCATTGTATAAGGTATAGGATTTACTCACATCTTATCAATTTTTCCACTCACATTCTTTTTCTGTTCCGGAACCTGGTCTAGGATCTCACGTTGCAGTTAGTTGTTACTTCACTATAGACTGACTCTTCAGTTTGTGACAGTTTCTCAGTCTTCACTTGTCTTTCATGAACTTGACACTTTTGAAGAATACTGATAAGTGATTTTGTAGAATGTTACATTCTCAATTGGAGTTTGTCTAATGTTTTGTCATGATTAGATTGAGATCAGGCATTTTTGGGAAGTATACCACAGATGTGATCTGCAGCTCATCAGGGGTCGTGTGATGTTAGCATGTCTTACTAGTGATGTTAACCTTGATTGCTTGACTAAGGAGGTATCTGCCAGGATTCCCAACTTGCTATTTTTTCCTTATAATCATTATACTATATTTTGGGGAAGATTTGTTTGGGGTTGTACAATTATTCTCTTTTTGCTTAAACTTTTACCCACTCATTTTAGCATTCATTGGTGCTTTTATCCATTTTTGATTGGGTTGTTTGTCACTTGATTTTTTTGGAGTTAAAAAAATATATTCTAGAAAGTAATGTTTTTAGCAGTCACCGATATGGAAAATATCTTCTCTCCAGTTGATGAGTAGTCTTTTCTTATTGTTAATGATATCTCCTGAAAAACAAGTGTTTGAAGTTACATTTTCTGACTTTTTGCTGCTGGTGTATAGAATTACAACTAATTTTTATATATTCCTATATCTAGCCATCTTGCTATATCCCCTTTTTAATTTTAATACTTCAGATATAATTTCCTTTGGCTTTTCTGTGTAGATAGTCACATTATTGGCAAGTAAGGACAGGTTTGTTTTTTCTATTCTAATCCATATAATTTTTATTTTTATTATCTTCCTGAATTGACAATTCACAATTAGGGAGGAGTTATTTTCCACACAGTAACTGAGAAAAGTTCAGTTTTAAATAAAAGCAGTGGCAGCAGGCATTTTTTTCTTGCTCCTGATTTTTTTCATGTATTAATATTAATAATTTTGCTAATGTGGTGGCTGATTGTTAAAGGACTCCAGAGTTTACCTAAAGACAGGTCTTTGGGTTTTGTTTGTTTGTTTTTTCTATTCTCAGTTTTCCTTTACAGTTTCAAGGAAGTGTAGTGTGCTGCTTTTCCAGGCTCAAAACATTAATTTGTTTATTCATATATTCATTCAACCAACTTGTTTTGGACACCTAAGATATGCAGGTCTCAGTGATATACAGAAATAAAGAAATGTTTATTCTTTTTATGGATGCTCCTCTCCATTTATTGATGAGGAAGAGATGTACCTAAAGCACTATGACACAGTTAGAAAGTGGCACATGCCAGAAAGGAGATACAACTGAAGAAAAATGACAGTATTGAAGAGAAAGATCCATTCTGGGTGACAGGGATGGCTTTCTGGCCTTGCTACAAAGATAAAGTGAACTGGGTTATGTTGTGGGCCCAGTTCCACATGGATGTCATAAAGGGAGCACCTTTAAGACAGAGATGTGTGGCTTAAGGAAGGGCCGTTTATAATATTATTGTGCTGTAGGACCGGCAGTACCATGTCAGCTTGTAGTAAATACCTGCAAGATACTCAATGCTGGCAATCCTGAGATTTCATTTTTGGCAGTGCGAGCTTTACATTTTCTGTTACAGAGTGAAGGGAGGGAAAGGGAAGTTTGCTTCTCATGGATGATATTTTAACATATTTTAGATTAGGATACTTTTAGCAACAGGTGATAGAAAACCCTGACCCAAAGTGACTTAAATAATAGAGGCATATATTATCTCACATAAATGGGAGTTCAGATGTTGTGCAGCTACAAACCCAGTCCAGTCAGTGACTTGATGTGTTATCAGGTTGCCCTTTGCTGTCCTTAGTAATTTAGCAGTGGTTTCTCTGTGGTCATGAAGGTGGCTGCTGGTACGGTTAGGCTACCTACTTTTTCCATCACATCTAACACAAGGAGGGAGATCCTCTCTGCCAACCATGCTACTGACTATAGTCTCTGGGGGAGCTATGCACTGATTTTATTAGAATAAAAACATTCTAATAGAATAGACAGAATAGTATCTGTCTCTGGAGCTGAAGGTGAGATGAGTTCCCTGTATGAAAAAGGTTAGGTTTCCTATAGGAGGGATGAGGAAAGATATGAATGTTAGGTAGGAAACCAGTATTGGACACTACAGTATTTACGATACTGTAATTATTTTTTCTATAATTTTTCAATAGAAAAAACACAATGTAATATAAAAGGAAACTTAGAAAATGGAGAAAAAATTCACTCATAATCGTTCTTTTCAAACAATTAACAACATTTGTAGGTATTCTCTTTCACTCTTTTCAGAAATGTTTTTACATAGTTATTAGGTTATTAAGTATGAAATGTCCGATTTCCTTAAGTACTAAGTTTGGCAGTTGGTATCTCTGACATTTCACTTTGACACATCTTATTTTCTTTTTATTGTGAAGGTACATCCTCAGTCTTGCATATGTACATTTTGGCTTGTGATTATCTGTCAAAATTTTTTAAGAGCAATTTTTGTGAAACCATAGATAACTCAAAATTCATTATTTTCAAATATGAGTTCCATTGTGGAACCAGTGCTGTGCAGAAACAGCTGGAAATATCAACGAAGT
Source organism: Avahi laniger (assembly GCA_963575035.1). Taxonomy (NCBI): domain Eukaryota; kingdom Metazoa; phylum Chordata; class Mammalia; order Primates; family Indriidae; genus Avahi; species Avahi laniger. Next base: position 15,227 of record CAUYSK010081404.1, read on the forward strand.
GTTTGGGAAGGACGTGGCTAATGAATGCACAGTACGTTAAATGGTTTGAGAAGTTCCATTCTGGTGATTATAATCTTGAGAAAATGAGCCACGTGGGTGACCTGAGACCAACGTGGATAATGATGAGCTGAAAGCTGTAAGTGGAAGCGAATCCATCTTAACCTACACGTGAATTAGCAGCAAGATTTGACATTACTATTCCAAAAATACTGGACCATTTGAAACAAATTGACAAGATAAAGAAACTGGTTGGATGGGTTCTGCATGAATTAAACGAGTGTCAAAAGAGAAATTGTCTTGAAGCTTGCCTTTCTTTGCTGTCATGACATAAAGGCGAACCATTTCTATACCATATTGTTACGTGTGATGAAAAATGGATTCTTTTAGACAATCGCAAGCATTTGGCACAATGGTTGGATAAAGATGAAGTGCTGAAACACAGTCCAAGATGGAATATTCATCAAAAAAAGCTAATGGTGTCAGTTTGGTGGTTCAACACTGGTATTATCCATTGCAGCTTCATGAAACCTGGTCATTCGACTACAGTGGATGTCTATTGTAAAAAATTGGACAAAATGATGAAGATGCGAGATTGCTTGATAGAGACAGGCCAATCCTCTTGCAAGACAACACTCAACCACATGTTGTACAAACAACGCTGCTCAAACTACAGGAGCTGGGCTTGGAAACTCTCTGCCATCCACCATATTCACCAGACGTTGCACCAACTGACTAGCACTTCTTGCAGGCTTTGGACCACTTCTTGCAAGGAAAAATAATCAATTCTCAACAAGCTGGGGGAAACACCTTTCAAGATTTCATCACTACTTGCTCTCCAGGCTTCTTCGCTGCTGGCATAAACAAGCTACCATTAAGATGGTAAAACTGTGTCGATAGTTTAGGTGCATATTTTTATTAATTGTACCGCTTCTTGTTTGAGATACAATAAGCTATAGTTGTGATTCTAAATCAAACATTTCATATTTAATGACCTAATAAATTATATATAACATTTTCAAAATTCTTTTCCTAAAATGCATGATAATCAATTGAACAAATATGACATGATTTAGCTTATCATTTATCTATTTTTGGACATCTAAATTACTTTTACTCCTTTTCGGCTCTAAGGTTTTCTAAAATAAACTTTATTTTTTAGAATAATTTTGGATTTACATACAAAAAAAGTCAATATAGCACAGTTCTCATATACCACCCACTCCCTCAACCCTGGCAATTTGTTTCCCCTCTTATTAACATGTTAGTATGGTACATTTGTTACAATTAATAAACAGATATTGATACATTATTAATGGAAGTCCATACTGTATTCAAATTTCCTTCTTTTTAAAAACCTAATGTTCTTTTTCTGTTCCAGATTACCATATTACATTTAGTTGCCTTGTCTCTTTAGATTCCTTTTGGCTGTGAGAGTTTAAGTTTTTTTTAAGAGACTGGATCTCCCTCCAGCTTGGTCATCCAAGTTGGAGTGTAATGGCATGATCATAGCTCACTGCAGCCTCAAACTCGTGGGCTTAAGCGATCCTCCCTGCTCAGCCTCCTGAGCAGCTGGGATTATAGATGTGAGCCACCATGTCCATCTTCGCTAAGTTATTTTTGGAGGACATATTTTAATGCAGAGTAGGCCAAAATAGGGTTTTTAGGAGATCACCAGACATTTCGATGTACCATTGAACCATAATTGTTCTAAAGCGGCTATTGCCATCTTTTCAGACAGCGAGTAAAAGACACAGAAACTACTTAGAAAGTGATAACATTTGAACTATATTACATGAAAGGAAAAGTTATTTTCATGATTTTTTTTTTTTGAAACAGAATTTCTCTCTGTCACCTGGGCTAGAGTGCCGTGGCGTCACCATAGCTTACTGCAACCTCAAACTCCTGGGCTCAAGCAATCCTCCTGCCTCAGCCTCCTGAGTAGCTGGGACTGCAGGGCGTGCACCACCCCATGCCCAGCTAATTTTTCTATGTTTTGTAGACATGCGGTTTTGCTGTGTTGCTCAGGCTTCATGATTCATTTTAAATAAGATTTACACTGAAATTAATTTAAAATGTAAAAACAAATCCCTCTGTAAGATAAATATACACTGTATAAGTCAGTTCCCTAGTAGAATTTGCCTCTGTTTAGATTCCACAGTATTCTGGTTTTTAGGGTGACAGCAGTTTATGAGGAACTAGACACGAAAGGATTCTTTCTGGAGCATCTAAGGCCTCAAAAGCATGAATTCTTTCAGCATGCTGACTTGTTAGATTTTTATCACTGCAAGATATCCAATCCATGCTGCTGTCAAATATATCTTCAAGGAAAATCTATTAAATATAAAAAATTTATTTAAATAAGGCACTTGAGAAATGTTCTGGGGAACTTAGTAAAATAAATGTTAAATTCTGCTATTAGGAACTTGGAGTAATTGATCACATTTGGAAACCATAATTAAAGTATAATTTTGTCTTTATGAGCCATGTGCAGGAAACAAATTGAGATTCTTTGAACTCAGAGGATAATTTGTTGAAAACTTTTGCCAGAACACAAAGCACCAAAAGAGACAAAATTTTTTCTCCTTAATTTCAGTGAAGATCTAATGACTGATATGACTTATTCTGACATCTAAAATTAGATCCATCACGTCACCTGCTTACCCTTCCTCCCTCTCCTTAGCTTCCCACCACCACATATGTGGATCCAGTGCTCAGCACCAGTCGTCTGTGTGGAGGAATTCCTCCATCTTTTGGTAGACCTTAGTTCATCAACTAGCAGGTTTTTGTTATTGTTTTTGTTTTTATTTTCAGAAAGGGCTTATGACAACTATATTACCTGCGTTCTTGCACTTAGAAATCTTTATCTTTGACTAATAACTTCACAAGAATATGTTTCAGTGATGATTTTCTGTATAATTCTTTCCTGAGACATGTTATATCCTTTCTGTAAACCTAAATTTTATTTTATTTCAAGAAACTTGTCTTAACAATCTTTGAAAATGTTTTGTCTTCCTCATATCTAGCTTCTTCCTTCAGGAACACCAGTTATGCCAATGATGGATATCCCTGGTTTGCCTTTCACATCTGTCTGTTTTCTCTCTAATCTTTTTTGACCCCGTACTTCCCAATTTCATTTTCCTCACTTTCTCAAGTTTTTTCTCTATGATCTTAATTGTTTTCAAATAGTGTCAATTGCTCATCAGTTAATTCCAGTGTGATCATCGTTTCTGTGATGGTTCTTTTGTTCTTTTCTACTTATTTCCTGAGGTCTAAAAACTTAGTGTTTATTTCCTCTTTTTACTTATTTATTCCTTACACACTTGCATCTTTGCTTCCAGTTCTTGTCTGATAGTGCTGATATTTTCATCACTTCTTGAATTCTTTTTTTTTTTTTGAGACAGAGTCTCACTCTGTTGCCCGGCCTAGAGTGCTGTGGTGTCAGCCTAGCTCACAGCAACCTCAAACTCCTGGGCTCAAGCGATCCTCCTGCCTCAGCCTCCCAAGTAGCTGGGACTACAGACATGCGCCACCATGGCCGGCTAATTTTTTCTCGCTATATTTTTAGTTGTCCAGCTAATTTCTTTCTATTTTTTAGTAGAGACGGGGTCTCGCTCTTGCTCAGGCTAGTTTCAAACTCCTAACCTTGAGCGATCCTCCCGTCTCGGCCTCCCAGAGTGCTAGGATTACAGGAGTGAGCCACTGCGCCCAGCCACTTCTTGAGTTCTTGAGAATATCTGTGATCGTGATTGTCACTTCTGTGGCTATATACTTACCGAGTTTATCCTTCTGTCATGTCTTTTTCTTGTTCCTTTCTTCCTTTTTAAATGCAGGGTTTTTGTTTTGTTTTTAATAGAACATTTGGTTGGTTCCTTCCCTTTCCCCACTTTTAAATAGTGAGTTGCTCGTGGATTTTAGTACTATATTTCAGAAGCCGGGTGTTGTAAAATACCTTTTTGTCTAAGTTTTTAGTAGGCCCTTTTTTCCTTTTAGCATAAGGTAATTGTTTTTGGCCACATTGTATACTAGAGGGTGGCACTCTGACTTCACAAACTGGGAATAGTATGGTCAGTGTGTTCGAGGTCTGCCTCACAAACACTGTTACTGAGACTCCTACCACATGTGTGAATTTGTTTTGTTTCGCATTAGTGTAGATCTCTAATAAACTGTGTGTGATATACCTTATTGTTTATATTTCTCCTAGAAACTATGTATGCTATCTGATTGATGTATGATCAATTATTTTATTATTGACCGTAATTTTTAATATTATTGGGTGGAATCATACAAAATTGTATTTTTATAGGTTAATAAGTGGTCAAATATTGGCAATTTTATATGTCTCAACATAATATATGATTAACCTCTTTATATTGTTACTTGCCATTCTTGAATCATTACTTCTAGTTATCTCTCAGCTGGCTTGATTTGCAAATGAGTTTTTTCAGGAAGAAAGTGAATAGTATATTTTATGCCTTTTAATATTAGAGTTCTTATAGTCTCAGTTTCCAGTTTAGAGGAATGATTTTTGTGTCCTCAGAGGTACGAAAACCTCTCAGCTGTAGAGTGAACATTATGAAGACAGGACTAAAAATTTTGTGAGTGGGTTTTAAGTGTGATATTGAAAGGCCTGACTCCTCCCTTGCACCCTTTGTTCCCAGACCATGCACACCGCGTGCAGCGCCTGCAGGATGCTAAGTCAGAGTGCCATCGTATCCCTGAGGAGAGTTCTCCAACCTCACAAGGTGATGCCTCTTGACTGCCCCATCCTTCAGTAGTCAGTAAGCTATTACAACATTCCAGTCAGTGCAATCTATGGGCTTTGCTTCTTCCAAAAGGCAAAACCCTTAATTACAAACAATATTTAGTGAGATAACATAATAGCTTAAAAGGTATTTCATAAATCTGGGGATTTTGGTGTTTATACAGGCAAGATAGGTAGAACAAATGAAGATAGCAAGCCCAAACCCAGAGTTAGTGTCTTTTTTAGTGGAGAATGATTACCGCCTTCTGCATCACAGAAGAGCTCAGTGTCTGCAATCTGCTATCAAGTAGTTGGCAGCCCTTCCTGGAGTGGTTCTATATCAGGGGCTCAGAGTTGGTTGCAGCTGCTGGCAAACTGGCATCCTGCAAGGGTGGCAGCCAGGTCGTCATTAATGAGAAAAGGTTAACGTGTGGAGCTCATTTCCTGCTGCCATGGACTTTGTTCCTGTGCCCATTGAGCAATCACTGCGATGGCTGAGGAGGGGCAGACCATCCCACCCCACAGTGCGAGCCTTTCACTGAGCACTCTTGTGGAACACAAAGTTATACTCCGTCTGGGCTCATTTTAATAAGCCGATTTCCACATGTCTCTTCCCCAGATGTCCTTGTCACCAGTCCTCCAATATTTCTTCTTTCTGGTCCCTATCCATCTGGCTAAACTTGTAGTCACTGCCTATCAGGCTGCCTTTCCTCAGCCAAAGTGGACCATTGATAATATTGCTTGAAATTCTGCCCACCAGTAGAAGTTTCTGCTATACTGTCTTTTCAGACATCGTCCCTTAGAATGGATATAATGCTGTCATAGTCTACCTATAACTCATGACAATGGGAGGTGATTTGGAACTAAGCATTCAAGGTACTTAGAGCTTTCTGCATCCTCTTATATATTTTGTATATATATGGTCTGGTTCTTTGAACCTACTCTTTCACCTAAGTGACTTAGTGAGACCCTAAATTCAAACTATAATGATTCATCACTCTTTGAATTTTTTTTTTTTTCTGTCTTAGCTTGGCAACTGCAAGAGATTCAGGATTTTTTTTGATGGACATTGAAAGTCCTTGAGTTTCAATCTTAGCTTGAAATCAAGAATTTATAGATGGAACATGTAATTCTTTGTTTCCACCCCCTTTTCTGGTTCTTGACCCCTCTCACTGTTTCTGTGAGCTCTTTGATATCTTTTCAATAAATTCCTTTTCCAACCAGGGTTGGTTTCTTGCGCTTGCAACCAAGAACCCAGGCAGTTACAGCATTGATATTAGGAAAGAATGTAGGAAATAGAACCTCAGGAACCTGTGAAAATCATAAGTGAGTTAGATGGGTTAGAAGTAACTCAGGTCCCATTAATTTTCAAAATACTAACTAATTTTTAAAATGACTATTACCTGTGGTCACCAGAATAAAGTCCTTTTCGTTTAAGCTAAACAACATTGTAGCCACCTTGTACCCACAGTGTTGAATTCCTATGTCCTTCAAATTTCAAAATTTCAAATTTCAAATTTCAAGTTTGAAAGGTGGTAATGATGGGTCCCCCATATCTTCAGTGGAAACTTTATTCTAGTGAACACAAGTAATAATTTAGTCATTTTGAAAATTAGTGGGACCTGAGTCTATAATTGTCTGGGTTCTTGGTTGTAAGCAAGAGAAACCAACTCTGAATGGAAAAGGAATTTATTGGTAAGATATTGAAGAGCTCACTGAAACCACAAGAGACTGAGTGACCTAAAGAAGGGGTGTGGGCCAGGTGCAGTGGCTCACACCTGTAATCAATCCTACCATTCTGGGAGGCCAAGGTAGGAGGAGCACTTGAGGTCAGGAGTTCTAGACCACCCTGAGCAAGAGTGAGACCCCCATGTCTACTAAAAAATAGCAAAAAAATTAGCTGGACAACTACAAATAGAAAAAAAAAATTAGCTGGGCATGGTGGCATGCACCTGTAGTCCTAGCTACTCAGGAGCCTGAGACAGGAGGATCGCTTGATCCCAGAAGTTTGAGGTAGCTGTGAGCTAGACTGATGCCATGGCACTCTAGCCCAGGCAACAGAGCGAGACTCTGTCTCTAAAAAGAAAAACAAAAGGGTGTGAACCAAGGCAACTCTGGAGAACCAAGAAGTCCAGCCATCATCTTTTATCAGAATTAGTTTGGCCAAGATGCCAAACTTAACACTGTTCTTACAGGAGACCATTTTCACTGGACACTGCTGCTGCCACTAGAACCCATTCTAGCTGCCCTGAATGAATCCTAAGTGCCCCTTTGTCTATGTGTCATTCTCTTCACATTCAAACATATAAAAATACTTCTCTTGAAATGAGGCAGAATTTAAGTCATATCTCGTGTATTGACTTCTGGTTCTCACAGAGCAAGAGGGATCTTCTGTAAAGAGAGGCCAGGCATTGTGTAGTAGGAGGCTGGTCACTTCTATGATAGGATTGTAGTTCTTTGTCCCACTTACAGGCAATGTGCAATTCTTCCTTTCCACTGTGTATGGCTTTTATTTCTTTTTCTTGCTCTGTGGCATTCACTGGGACCTCCAATACAATGTCAACTAGTATAGGTAAAAGTGAACACCCTTGTGTTCTTCCTGATCCAGGGGAAAGCATTAGTCTTGCACCACTAAGTTTGGTATTCTCTCTAGGATTTTCTTAGAAGTCTTTAATCAAGTTGAGGAAGTCTCGTCCATTACTCGTGTGCTGGAAGTGTTTCTCGTGAGTGAATGTTGAAATTTTGTTGAAATGCTTTTTCTTCATCTATTGAGATGATTATATGTGTTCATTGTTTGTCAATATGGTGAATTATATTGATTGATTTTTGAATGTTGGCCAAATCATGTATTACTTTGTCATAATGTATTTTTATATGTTACTGAATTCTGCTTGTTAATACTTTGTAAGAATTTTAAATCTGTATTCATGAGAGATATATGAATCCTTTGACTTTGGTATCAAAGCAATATTGGCTTCATGAAACCAGTTAGAAAGTATTCCATCCTCCTCTATATTCTGGAAGAGTTTGTATAGAATTGATAATAATTCTCTCTTAGATAATTAGTAGAATTCATTAGCGAAGCCCTTTGGGCCTGGAGTTTTCTTTGTGGGAAGGTTTTAAATTATGAATTCAATTTCTTTAATAGATATAGGAATATTCAGAATATTCAGTATTTGATTTTTTTCTTGAATAATCCTAGACAGTTTGTGTCCTTCAGGGAATTTGTCTGTTTCATCCAAGATGTTGAATGTATTGGCTTATAGTCATTCAGAATTCCCTTATTACCCTTTTAATGCTTATAGGATTTATAATGATGTCCCCTCTCTCATTCCTGATATTGGTAATTTGTGTCTTTCTCTTCTTGTATCTCTTGATCAGTCTGGCTAGAAATTTATCTCTTTTATTCTCTTTTCAAAGAATAAGTCTTTGGTTTTGTTGGTTTTCTTAATTGTTCATTTTCTGTCCATTGAGTATTTTTTTTTTAATTTCCTTCCTTCTACTTACCTAGGATCTAATTTGCTCTTCTTTTTTCAGCTTTTTTAGGTAGATGCTTAGGTTAGTGATTTGACACTTTTGTTCTTTCCTAATATGAGCATTAAATGCTATAAATTACCTTGAAATACTGCTTTGGCTGTTTCTTATAAATATTGATATGTTTTCATTCAGTTAAAAATATTTTCTAATTTTTTTTTCATTTCTTCTTCAGCTTATGGATTGTTTAATTTCCAAATATTTGGTGATTTTCCAGATAGCTTTCTGTTAAGTTTGTTCTCCATATTTTTGCTATCATTGGCTTTTTGATATGCATTTTGGGAGAGCACCACTTGTTTGAGGAGAAGGCACTGATGTGAGCCCACATAATATGTAAAGAACCCACAGGTCAATCTGCAGGCTTCCTGGAGTATAGGCTGGTGGAAAGGTGTAGGAGTAGACAGTGGGCTGGTCGCTCTTGGCTGGTGTGTGAGAAATGGGGCCAGCGCTGCTGCCATGACTGCCTCGTTCCAGTAGCAGGGGTAGGTTTTGGAATTTGTTAAAAGTCTACATATGTGGCAACCACATCCCCTATGCCCCTTTGCCACTGTGTGCCTAAGAACTCTGGTAGTCAGGCATCTACCCTTACATAGGAAACAGACTCGATTCTTCATAGAAATCGAATGGCCCCAGAGAAGGCCCTAATACCAGAGCTAAATTCCTTGCAGGAAGTGCTAAGGGTAGATTCCTGGATAACCCTGGTAGACAAGCAGACTTTACAGCAGAGGAAGTGGCCTTCTTTGTTCTCTGCAACACCCTTTACAAAGTAGCTGCTTCAAGGCCCTCATTTCCTATCAGCTATCTGTATTTAGCACACAACTTCAGACTTGTAGTCTGTGAGTGACAGGACAATGCTTATGAGAATAGAGAGCTATCAGTTTTAATGTATGGGTAGATGACCCACAGATAATGAGATCTGCCCTCTAAATGCTAGAACCCCACTCATAATGTCAAGACTGTCCTGTTAAATGCAATCTTATTTTTAATGGGCAGATGCCCTAAAATGTGAATTGGTGACTGAATTACAGATAATTTTAATTTTCTTCTTGGTGGATTTCTGTATTTTCTAACTTCTTCATAGTGAACATGTATTATGTCTGTATTCAGATAAAATATTTTTAAATTTTAAAGGTAAAAACTAGAAGAATTGTGAAATAAATAAGAACACTAGATCTAATCTAGTGAGTATGACTTTAAGGTATAAGCATTCTGAAACTAATGATTTAACAGCAAACTGGATTGATCAGAATTGTCTCTAAAGGTATTTGCAAAAGAAAACATAGATGTAAGCCTTTAATAATATCAATTTTGACTTGTCCATGAACAACAATTGCAGGAGTCCTTAGAAAAGCCTTCTGGCTCTATTCCTCAGGTCAGAATTCCTATAAAAAGGTAAAATTATGCTGTAGTCATGGATTTAGAAGGACAAGAATATCACTGTCTCTTCTGCTGCTTGCTCGCCTCCCGTGTGTCCCATTCCCTGGTGATCGTATTCCTACTGGTGGAAGGGCAGGAGATTTTAAAGACTTTCCTAATACCTTACTTTTAGAGAGGAGACAGGTGCCTATGTTCCATTTGTTCACTAACCCACTTGTTCCCTCTCTGTTCTGCCCATAGGCAGCTGGCTAAGAGTCTTGGGCAAGCTGGCAAAATTGAGCCTGAAACAGAAGGAATACTAACAGAGTATGGTGTGGATTTCTCTGATTTTTCTTCAGAAGTTCTAGAATGTCTCCCTCAAGGCCTGCCATGGACAATTCCACCAGATGAATTCAGCAAGAGAAAGGATTTAAGGTAAACACATGAAACTCTTTAAGAACAACATGTTTCTACCTTTCTGCCTTCTAACTTAACTTTCCTAGGGGCTGGACTTGGATATTTTCATCTTATAATATTCAAGTTCAGTTCAGTTGAGAATTAAGTGCTTCTGTATCAGAGGTCGGCAAATTATGACCCACAAGCTAAATCTAGCCTGTTTCCTGTCTATGTACAGCCCATGATCTAAGAATGGTTTTTACATTTTGAAATAGTTGAAAAAATTAAAATAAGAATAATTTTTATGAAAATTACATGAAATTCAAATTTCGGCATCCATAAAGTTTCATTGGAACACAGCCATGCTTATTCACTTATACATTGTCTATAGCTGTTTTTGGACTACAATAGCAGAGTTGAGTAGTTGTAACAGAGACCATATGGCCTGCAAAGCTTGAAATGTTTACTTTCTGCCTTGTACAGAAAAATTTTGCTGACACCTGTTGTAGATCATTCTAATTTCAAAAGGTACAGTTGCCATCTTTTCTCATGGCTGTACCACACAGCTCTGGTCAAATAAAGACAGCGTTATCTGGTTAGAAGTACCTTCCTTTAAGTGGGCCTCTTCAGGCACAGAGCAAAGGATTCAAGACTTCTGTACTTGGAGCTTCATTTTAAAGCTTTACTTTTAGGTCTGGAATTTGTTGGAAAGTACTTTTGTGGTATTTTTATAACAACATCTTCTTTGAAGATGTTTCTTCATTGTGGGATGTTAGTTCTTTTCTGATATTTCTCTTCAGAATTTGGTTTCAGTACTGGCATTCATTTTGGATGCCACATGGAGCTATTTAGAACCAAGAAACTTTTCATACAGCCCACTGAGGCCGTGGAAGGTTTTTTGCTAAGGTCATCCCGTGTCAGAGTCTTTTCCATCGCACTTGCTTGCTTCGTGCAGCTGAACTTATGATACCTTCAGTTTGTGGTGCCCATTGCTCCACCTCGTTTGTGAATACTCCTGCTCTGCTCCCCCTTGGTATTGTATATTTTAGGAATTCACTGTCTTTTTTTCTTTTCTTGCCACGGGTAGGCAAGGAAAAGGAGAAAATTAATCCTCTTTCCTACTTGTTAGTATCTCTAATGGAACACACCTTATATTTGAAGTCAGTTAACCCAAGTTGCAGTCCTGGATTTTAGTAGTAAAGCCCCCTTCACTGAACTCATGCTGGTGCATGGGTGCCTTATCTCTTCAGGAGCTCTGAGATCTTTGGCCCATAACCTTAACCTCTCTGAACCTTTGTTTTCTCATATCCAAATTGAGGGGTTTGTTTTCTGAGATCTTTTCCTGAATCTAGGAATCTATAAAAAGATTTAATTAGAAAAAAGGACTAGAATGAATGACTTAACCTTATTATTTGAAATATTATGTAGTATAGCTACCTTACATTACCTATCAAAATTGTAAATGTATCTACCTTTTCACCCAAAAACTCTTTTCAGGAATCTGTCCTACTCAAAGAAGTATACAAGGATATATGTACAAGAATGTTTATTGCTACTTTATTGTAAAAGTGAAACATCAGAGACACTGCTAGTGTCCATCAGGAAAGGAATGGTTTGCTAATCTATGTTAAAGCAATATGATAGCATTCCCTACAGCTCTACAAAAAGGAGCTGTATTCACAGGGGGTGTCCTAGATGGATGGCCATGACATATTATTAAGTGAAAGAAGCAAGTTTCAGAACAATATGAATATGAGCCTATTTTGTATGAAGTAAAATAATATAAAAACTATCTAAATGAACATATATGCATATATGTGTATACATATATAGAGATACATTAAAATATATGTACATAGAAAAAGGTCTGGAAGGAAATAAACTGTTAACAGTGATTATCATGGAGAGTGGATTTGGTGGATTAATAAAGAAGTAGAGAAGCAAAATTTTACTTCATTTTGTGACTGCCATATTAAAATTATTTTTTAAAATAACTTTTATAACTTTAAAAAATTATAAATGTGAATGTCAGAAAATAGAGGTACCCTATCTTTTCCAGACTGACTTTCAGCCTGCAGATAAGTAAGGTCAACAGTTATGGGGCCCAGTATTGCTCCAAGTTCCCCTCTGATGGCTCTACCTTGCCATTTCTTTGGCCTTCATTGCCTTCTGGGTTAGACCCAGAATAAGAGGCCTTGCTCTGCTGAAAGCCTTTGTTAAAATATATTTTTATTTTATATGTTTGTGCCCTGTGAAAGGCTCCAAAGATAGAGCTTCTGGGATGCTCTCTGCTATTAGCATAGTAACAGGGATTTTTTTTTTTTTTAAATTTCTTTAACATCCAAACACTTTATCCCTGTCTGCTATCCTCAGGATTCTGTTTCTAAAGTTCAAATCTAATTTTTTTTTTACTCCTTGCATTTAAAATCTTTCAACTGCTTCCTGATGCCTAAAGTAGTAATATCTAAGCTTCGCTGAACGTGCATTGCCAATAACGCATATGTCTTTATTTTAAAATTATAAATGAATTTTCTATTTTAATAATCTATTATGTACATTATAAACATAAATAAATGCAGAAAAATAACAAAGAAAATGAGAATGAAATAAATTTTTAAATATTTTAATTTTACTTACAAAAGGTATAGAAAACCCTGTTTATTTATATAATAATTTTGCTTTTGGTAAAAGCAATGTGATTGAATATTCTTTATCATTTATTTAAATTTCACTTTAACAATTTGTGATATAGAAATTCAGAGGTCTGATTCTAAGTTCTGTATGTTTCGGTGCTTGGTTTTAATGGTGATCATAACTGAAAAGGACATACCTTTAGAAGATGTGAGCTGAGCTTACTAAGTCATAATGCTCATTTTTCAGTCCTCTTTACCAATTATATTCCAATTCATTTTGAAATACATCTAATAAATATCCATCTTTCCTGATATCAGTCAGTTCCTACGGACTCCTTGAACAGTGCTGCATTTTCAGGTTTTTAAAAAATGAGTTTATAATCCTTTTTACTCTTCTGTTGATATCTTTAAAAACTAGTTAGAAAATTCTGTTAGAAGTTTAAATGTATATATATGAGTGATTTTGTAGTATATACACTTATATTATTTTAGGCACCAAATCATATAACAGGGGAAGCATTTTAAAATATCCGTTTAAAAAATGTTATCTTCAAAACTTGAATATGTTGTTTTGTTTTCAAAATAAAATAACTTTTTTTCTCATTGTTAAAATGCCATCTTTACCTTGAAGGGATAGATTAAGAGTGTTTATTTTTTCTAAAGTACCTGCTTAGTAGCATATGATTGACCGCCATTGTCTTGAAATCGTAATGTGGCTGGGGATGAATTCATATCAGGAGCATAGAAAATGTCATTGTTGCTATTCTTCTGGTGTGAGTAGTATTACTAATAGTATTAGTATTATTAATTTAGTATTTTTTTCAATCTGTGGATTTTTGCAATAATCTTTTTTAGTGATATGTCTATTTTGTAAGGATTAGTTTAGCTAAAAGTAGATAATATTCATAAATCCATGTAACTGGGCATGAGTAAATACCCATTAATTGCATTTGGCTGAAAGCATAGGAACCAACGAGAGTGCCAGTGTCATTACTTTTGTGTTCTGGAATGCTGGCTCTTTCATCTGTAGACCTCATTTACCGCCTGACTCATGTACCTAGTGTGAGTGTCAGAGTTAATTCATGTATTTTTGTAGTGTCAGTTAATTTCTTATTTTTTACAATAAAAAATATACATAAAGAGAAGCCTATAAGTATGTGGAAGTATTTGGATCTGATTACGTTTTCCATTTCTTGGATGGGTCTTGTGATAGATTTATTCAGTTATTCAGCCAACAAATATTTATTGAACACCATCCATGGGCACCGAGGCTGCAACACTGAACAAAAATAGATGTGTTCTCTGCCCTTATGGAATTCTCAGTCTTGTGGCAGAAGAGCATGAATCAAATCATTAAGCCATAGGCAGATATGGAATTGTAATAAAAGAGAGAGGTACTTGATGCAAGTGTTGTGATTGTGTAGTTTCTTGGGCTCTGAGGTCCTGTGCCTTCAGAGAGTTTTTTTTATCATCAATAATCATTTTCCTAGGTACATCAAAAAAACTATTATGGGGGGAGTAGGGGATGGGTAAATTCACACCTAATGGGTACAATGCACACCATCTGGGTGATGGACACTTACGACTTTGACTCAAACTGTACAGAAGTAATTCATGTAATCAAAACGTGTACCCCCATAATATTCTGAAATTAAAAAAAGAACTGTCATTGTTTTGAGTCCTAGTGCATGCTGAAAAATATATGCTGTGTTTAATAAATTAGTACATATTCTGTAAACTAATAAAATCAAACCTCCTTCAAACATTTACATATATTGCTTATATATGTATATATATTAATATGATAAGTATGTGTGTTTGTATATAACATATGCGAAGTACTGAGTTAACCACTGGAAATACAAAAATAACCAAGAGCCAGCCCTTATTCTTCAGGGAGACAGATTCATACTCAGATAAATTACAGCAGAGAATGGAACTGCTATAACATAGGTATGAACAAATTGCCAAGATCATGGGTACATGAGCTGAGATCTGAGAAATGAGCAGACATAGAAGTGACTGAAGTTGTCTTCGTTTATGTTGTAGGCTGGTGCTGCAGAAAGGCAGTATGTTCCCCTAAGATTCCAAGATCCTTCTGTGATAGGACTTGTAAGTCCTATGGCTTGATTACTTCTTGATCCCCTCTCCTGGGTCACCCTGCCTCAGAGCCTGCAATGTTACTCTGGCTCTAGCTACGTAAGAACTTCTGCGTACCCGTTTAGGTTTAGTATTTGAACAATTATATTTGGAACAGAAAAGTTCCATCAATCTTTAAACCTCATAATCCAATTATGTCAGTAAAATTCCAGTTTTTTAGTCCAGTGGAATTGGGGTAATATTTTGCAAACTGAAGTTGGGAGAAATAGTGTTTATTTTGAAAAGAAAAATGGTTGGTTAGCAATTTTCAAGAAGTTAGGCTGGTGTGAACTCCTAGGGGCGATCTAACTCTTCTGGTTGGCATCACTATTCCAGAGAATCTGTGCTTGCATGGCCTAGACCTGTAGCTCTCTTTAGCAAGGCATATGAGCTTTAAAAAAGAAAAAGCAACATTAATATTGCAAACCTTTGCGGACCAGGAAAATAATATTTCTAAGGAAACTGCTTAAAGGGGGTTGTACCAGAAGCCCAAGAAACCCCAAGGCTATTTCTGAGACTGGCTCCAGTTATTTCTAGTTTCATTCACATTGTTTTGTTTCTTTTGTTGCTAAACTGGAATAGGAAACCAAAGCGTAAGAGCTCAATTAAAGTGGAAAATGAAAACCTAAATATTGGAGGAGGAAAATACCATGCTAAACTGATTTTTATATTTTTCCTGTAGTTAGTATTATTGCGGAAGTTTGAATCATGTCACTTTTCAGAAAAACCATCAGCTTCATAGAAGTGGAGGTAGTTTCTATAGCTTTTTATGAGAACTTGTGGGTATCTATTTCTTTACTATTCCCTCAATATAAAAAGGAAGCCCAGTGACCTCCACTGGACCATTACAAATGTGAAACTTGGCACTTAAAATTGCTTGCTCTAAATTTTCCAATTGCTTTCTTTCTTTTTTTTTTTCCATTTAATGTCGTTCTGCCAACTAGTGATTTTATTATTATAAACAGGACATTGTATTCACTTTTAAGAAGAAATATGAAGCTGGAGGTAAAATTACAAACTGCAGATTGTCGGCTGCCAAAATAGAAAACAATGAGCTAAAAATACTGAGCACAGAACGGGTGTTGTGGTAAGAAATATTGAAATATCTTCAAGATGGAGCTGTTCCAAATAGACAGAAATTTCCTCTCACTCCAGGTAAAACCAACCTTGAAATAGCAACTCGAAAGGAGAGTCATATAATACTAACCTCTTTCAGGTCAACCCTTTTGTGGGAAAGCTTTCAAACATAACTAACATTAAATGACTAATGATCTTGCTATTTATCAGGAAGTCCAATATGATTAAATTGCCATTTAGCAAAAGGTTCCCCTGGTAAGGCAGTGTGGCAGCGTTAAAAGAACACTAGAAGTTAGTCCTAACTCTCCAGAGACTGCTAGCTGGGTGACTATGGGCAAATCATTTAAATTTAGGGAAGCAGGAAGCAGTGAGCAATTTTATCTTTGTAAAATGGATTTTGACCAGGTTAGGATTTTCCAAAAAGTGTTGATAGGTCGTGAGTTCCTTGGGGTTTTAGTAAGTGTTATGGGGAAAAAGGGTTCTGTGCAGAAGTATTTTTGGAAAAGAGTGGGTTAATAGATTTCTTAGAGATTTTTCTCATGGATCAGCTCATGGAACTGATGTTCCTTAGAATACATTTTGCAAATTACTGAACTAGATATTTTAAACCCCTCTAGCTCTAATAGTACATAACTATGCTTGAAATGTCCTTTCTTAGTTGTTCAGAGCCATCTCATTCTTGGATTTGAAAGAAATGCTGTCTCGTTGGTGACCATCTGCCACGTTTATCTGACAAGTAAATACTGACTGTGCCCCACCATGGTCCACACAGGAGAAATGATTATGCAGGAAATTCAAGAGTTGTGCTTTAAGTCTCTGTCCTTTCCTTGCCAAGGGAAGCCCTTCTTTCCTTAGCTGGAGGGAAGCAAGATTAAATTGTTTGGCATCAAATGGGGAAGCTGTCCTTGTCATTTGAAGTTACTGGCAGAAGTGTTCCTTTTATGTAAATCCCAACTCACTGTTTGTGAAATTACAAAAACTCATAGATAGTAACAAGGATTAATGGATCCTAAAGTAGATCCACAACTGGGCATTCTTAATTGTCAGTGCTTCTTTTAGTAGTTTGTCAGCCTACAAATGTTGATAGATAGCACTACTCTTAGAGAAGACAAATATTCAGAGATCGATAGATTTTTGTTTGAACAGGTGGAAAAATGCCTACTGGCAGAGAAGACAATATTTGAATTTATTGCCTAGACATATTGTAGCATTGTAGGAATATGAATGCACAGACAAGATGACTAATTTCTACATATTTTAAATAAAATCTATTTGGAAAGTATGCTGTAATGATATAGAAAAATTTTTTTTATATAGGTGGCCTACAATTTGGAATAAACTGGGTTATAGTGATAATTAAATGTCAGGGTAGCAAAGTCTCTTCACTGTTTTTTATAGGGAAATATTATTCAAATATCATAAAACTCTCCCATTTAAATTGTACAATTCATAATCTTAGTACTCTGGGAGGCTTAGGCGGGTGGATCGCTCGAGGTCAGGAGTTCGAGACCAGCCTAAGCAAGAGCGAGACCCCGTCTCTACTAAAAAAATAGAAATTATCTGGCCAAGTAAAAAAACATATATATAGAAAAAATTAGCCGGGCATGGTGGCGCATGCCTGTAGTCCCAGCTACTCGGGAGGCTAAGGAAAAGGATTGCTTGAGCCCAGGAGTTTGAGGTTGCTGTGAGCTAGACTGACGCCACGGCACTCTAGCCCGGGCAACAGAGTGAGACTCTGTCTCAAAAAAAAAAATAAATAATAATAATAATAAATTGTACAATTCATTGTTTTCTTGTATATTCACAAAATTGTGTAACCATCACCACTCTAGAATTCCAGAACATTTTCATTACCCCAAAAAGAAATCTTATTAGCAGTCACTCCCCATTAGCCCTCCCCTCCAGCTTCTCACACCACTAATTTATTTTCAGTCTCCGGGTTTTCCTATTCTAAACATTTCACATAGATGGAGTCATATAATAAGTGGCCTTTTGTAGCTGACTTCTTTTACTTGACATAATGTTTTCAGGGTTCATCTATGTTGTAGCATGTATCTCCTCTTTATGGCTGAATAATATTCCATTATATAAATATGCCACATTTTGTTTATTCATCAGTTGATGGACATTTGAGTTGATTCCACTTCTTAAAAATTATGAATAATGCTGCTAAGAATATTTGTGTGCAGGTCTGGTATGGACATGTTTCCATTCTCTTGGATATATATTAATACCTAGGAGTGGAATTGCTGGGTCATATGGTCAGTCTACCTTTCAAGTAACTGTCAAACTGTTTCCCCAAGGAGCTGCAATATTTCGCATTTCCACTGGCAATGTATGAGGGTCCCAATTGCTCCATATCTTCACTAACACTTGTTATTTGTATTTGTGCTTATAGCCATCCTGTGGGTGTGAAGTAGTATCTTATTGTGGCTTTGATTTGCATTTCTGTAATGACCAATGATGCTGAACATATTTTCATGTGCTTAATTGGCCATTTGTATATCTTCTTTGAAGATATAACTATTCAGATCCTTTGCTCATTTTAAATTGGGTTTTCTTTTTATTGCTGAGTTATAAGAGTAGTTTATATATTCCAAATACCAGTTGTTTATCAGATATATGATTTGCAAGTATTTTCTCCCATTTATTTGTGAGTTGTCTTTTTTTTTTTTTTTTTTTTTTGAGACAGAGTCTTGCTCTGTTGCCCTAGCTAGAGTATACTGGCTTCATCATAGCTCACTGCAACCTCAAACTCCTGGGCTCAAGCGATCCTACTGCCTCAGCCTCCTAAGTAACTGGGACTACAGGTACACGCCTGGCTAATTTTTTCTATTTTTAATAGAGACAGGATCTTCCTCTTGCTCAGGCCGGTCTGGAACTCCGGACCTCAAGTGATCCTCCCACCTCATCCTCACAGAGTGCTGGGATTCCAGGTGTGAGCCACCATGCCCGGCCTCTTTCACTTTCTTGATGGTGTGTTTTCTTAGAAGCACAAAAGTTTCTAAATTTGATGAAGGCCAGTTTATGTGTTTTTTTCTTTGGTTGCTTGTATTTTTGGTGTCATATCTAAGAAATTCTTGGCTAAAAGATAGCAAAGATTTATACATTATGTTTTTTTTAGGAGTGTTGGTAGCCTGATATTCATATCAGTGCTAGTAAAAAAAAAAAAAAAAAGAAATGATCAACTCTCTTGATGATAGGAAAAGAAGGAAATGAATTTCTTAGCTTCCTATACAGTGTCCTGTTCTGCATTCAGCCCTTCATCTTTCCCCAATTTTACTCTGTCATGGTTCCATGTTTGCCCATGCCTTGCACTGCTTTTCATCCATTTTCTCGGGCTCATCTTCACCACTGCAAAGTGTTTGTCTTCTCACTCTGGAAGAATTAGTCATGCCTTGCTCTGCTTTCCCTTGGCAGTTTGTTCCTTTGCCATACTGTATTGTAATATACCTGTATGTGACTCTCTTCTCCCTTCTGGTTAACAAAGTCCTCATCAAGAACAAAAGCAGGGTTTTACTTTTTTTTTTTTTTTTTTTAATAGAGAGAGGGTCTCGCTATGTTACCCCGGCTGGCCTTGAACTCCTAGACTCAAGTGGCAACCCTGCCTCCCAAGTAGCGGGGACTATAGGTGTGCAGCACCTGGCTAGGATCTTACTTTTCTATTTCTAGGAGCTAACTCAGTACTTGGCATATGATAAATGATACATGTAAATAAATATGTACAGGATAAAAGAAGGGGGAAGGAAAAAGGCAAAGAAGATTTTGTTTAGGAGTTTGTAGAATATGTACTAATTTTATTCAATATAATGTATTTTTTTATACTTAAACTGTTTATTACATAATCAGACTATACAATTTTTTTTAACAATGTTTCTCACACAGGTTTTACTGAACCAATTATTAAAATGAAATTTGTATTTTCCAAGCAAACAACTCAATAGGACTACATCCTCAATTCTAGTAAGCCACAAGTTTATCAAGAAACAAGGATGTGGCGGGGCGTGGTGGCTGACTCCTGTAGTCCTAGCACTCTGGGAGACCGAGACGGGAGGATCACTGGAGGTCAGGAGTTCAAGACCAGCCTGAGCAAGAGCGAGACCCTGTCACTACTAAAAATAGAAAAAATTAGCCAGGCATGGTGGCGCATGCCTGTAGTCCCAGCTACTCGGGAGGCTGAGGCAGGAGGATCGCTTGAGCCCAGGAGTTTGAGGTGGCTGTGGGGTAGGCTGATACCACAGCAGTCTAGGCCCCAGGTGACAGAGTGAGACTCCATCTCAAAAAAAAAAAAAAAAAGAAAAAGAAATGAGGGTGTTACACAACCAAATTATTTCAATTTCACAGTAGCAGCCACAGCGTAACTCCCTGGTGTTCCGTAACAGACCATCCGTTACTGTTGTATTTCTCCTTCTAAATGGCTCTCTCAGTAAGATAAGGGTTTTACTTAGCCTCTTTCCATCTCAGTTTCCTGCACTGTAAAATGGGAATAATAACTGCTTAGCAGTGTTACGTAAAGTGTAGTGATAATGAATATAAAGGACTTGAAGATATGCAGGCGCTCAACGGATTTTCAGGAAATGCTACCTGCTGTTATTTTCCACACAATAATTCTTACTTGCTAACTCTCCGCGATTCTGGTTGCCTCTGAATTCTTCAAACTGCTGGGAAGCAAACTCAGGGCCCCAGCTTTTTTGAGCCTCCGTTGTAGTATTCCCATTTGTAAATGGCCTGTTGGTGTCTCTGTACTCTACTCCAAATCTCCTTTTCCAGTTAAACTGGGAGCCCCAAGAGCCCTTCTTCCAGGACCCTGGGCACCCTGCACGGCCCTGGCAGCAACCTTCTTCCTCCCTGCCCACAGGGGCCATACTTCAAACTTGCGGCGGCCCCGCGCTGGCCTCAACCACAAGACCCCGTCATGCATCCGACGCTCAGGCCGCTGCGCCAGCCCTACCTTGAAAAGCCCCATGGCGAACAGCTGAATAGTTATCCGCTCCAGCCTCAGTTTCCCTGGCAGCAGGACTAGGACACACCACCGGCCTCCCAGGGCCTGGGAGAGCTGCCCGAAGCGGCCTGGCGCTCCCAGACCCTGCTCACTGACCTTCAAGTGACTCACTTGCTACTCCTGGTGGTTGGGATGGAGGGCAGTCGTCGCTTCGACACCTCCTACTGCCGCTGGCGCTTATTATAATGTATTTTTTAGCACGTTCTGGGACTGATTCCTTTAAAAAAAAAAAAAAACATTCCTAGGAAAATGAATATTGATAAAACACGGTCTGATACTTTCAAAGAGATTGCAGTGTGGTGGGAAAATTAGGTAGGAAAACATCTTACAGAATAAAAAGTTAAAATTACCATAAGAAAATAAGGGTCAAACATCTTCCATTTCTGGCAAAGATGAAATATACCCATTCCTCCTAGATCCTCCTTCTTACAACTAAAAACATGGACATCACACAACAAACAAGAATAGGGAAATTCTGAGAAGGTTGAAAATGAAGGCAACTGCCTTGGAATCTCAAGACCTCAAGAACAACGTGGCAATAATTCCCCTGGGTTTCCTTATTGCTTCCTGCATTTCCCAGACAGGGTGCTGCACAGGCCACCAATCTGAAATGGCTAAAAAGCACAGGAAAAGTAATCTCTAAGAAAAACTTGTCTCCTCTAGTCAAAGGACCAGGAAAAGAATGGTCTAACAACAGAAAATCTTTTTGGCAATACCTACTCTATGCCAGCCCAACACCAATAAAAAAGCCTTTGTCTCTCTCTCTCTCTCTCTCTCTCTCTCTCCTCTCTCCTCTCTTCTCTCTTCTCTCTCTTCTCTCTCTCACAAACATACGCCACCACAGTTTCAGTACGGCTGAGTAAGATGTTAATATGGCACACACTGCCATCCTATGGTATGAAATTAAGCAGCGGTGCTCCAGTGGTAGCTAATCTTCCACTCCCTGCACAGCAGAAGCAGTGGTGGTGCTCTAATTCTCCTGGCAGGGTAGTGTCAGCAGAAACAAGTGAGGAGCTATTTTTTTATCCCATTCTCAGTGGAAACGGGCATGTACCAATTTCCCTGCTGGGATCGTGTCTCCAGGACCAAGCAAGGAGCTGACTCCATTTCCCATTCATTGGAGGCAGATTGTGTTTGAATTCCCCCCTATCTGGGGTGGTTCTGGCAGAGCTGAGGGTAGAGCTCATCTTTTGTCCTCCATCCAGCTAAAGTAGGCAGTGCCCCAATTCTTCTACCACAGCAGTACCAACCGGTTCCAGTAGTGAGATGATCCTCTGTCCCTACCTAGTAGCAAAGAAACGTAATGAGGCAGTGTGAATCACCATGATACACCCCCTGGTGCCAGCAAGACCCAGCGTGAGCTAAGCTTCCACTTCTATCAGTATAAACAAAGTGGTCGGAGGTGGGGATATTTGGCATTCACTTACTATAGCCATAAATGGGGAGCTGAGCTTCTGCCCCCGAACTGCAGCAGCAAAGCAGTATGTATGCCAGACTTTAGCTTTTCCTTTTCCTAGAGGCAGCAAGCACTTGGAGGCAATGAGATAGTGGGAGTTGGTGTCCCTCTTTCACCAGGAAAATGTCAGCAGAGCCATGAGGAGAGCTAAACTTCCACCTGACCGTCTGCAATGAGGCACTGTGAGTCAGTGCTCCACTTTTACTGTTTTGGTAGAGTAGGGCCCAGCAGGAAGCTGAACATGTATACCTACTTATCCCTTGTGCTATACCTCAGTAGGGGACTGTCTACTAAAAAAAAAAAGATTAAGAGGATCCAGAGTCTCATGGTATCATATCCAGAATGTCTAAAATGCAAAAGAAAATCACTTGTTATTCCAAGAACCAGGAAAATCACAATATGAATGAGAAAAGACAATGGATACCAACACCAAGATGAATTAGGCTTTATAATTATCAGACAAGGATTTTAAAGCAACCATATAAAAATGCTGTAACAAATAATTATGAATTCTTTTGAGACAAATGAAAAATAGAAAATCTCAGCAAAGAAGTAAAAGTTTTTAAAAAAGAACCAAGTGGAATATATAGAAGTGAAAAATATTTTCACTAAAATAAAAAAACTCAATGGATTCCATGATAGGTTAGAATAAGTGAACTTAAAGACAGATCAGTAGAATTTACCTAGTCAGGACAACAGGGACTTATGGGACAATTACAAAGGAGTTGACATTTGTATCACTGGAGGCCCAGAATAAGAGGAGAGAGTGAATGGGACTGAAAAAGTATTCAAAGAAATAATGCCTGATAATGTCCCAAATTTGGCCAAAGCTTATAGTTTCAATAAGCTGAGCAAACTCCAAATAGCATAAACCCAAATAAATTTGTGCCAGGGTACATCATATTTAAACTTCTGAAAAATAAATACAAAAAAATTATTGAAGCGGAGAGAAATTTTGTATTACTTACAGAGGAACACCAATTCAAGTGACAACAATTTCTCATTCAAAAGCATGGAAGCCAGAAGGAAGTGGAACAACATTTTTCAAGTAGTGAAAGAAACGAGCTGTCATGAATTTTATATCCAGCGAAAATATCCTTCAAAAATAAAGAAGAAATGAAAATATTCTCAGACAAAAGAAAATGAAGAGAATTTGTTGCTAGTCAGCCTGCCGTTAAAGGATAGCTAAAGGAAAGTCTCTAAATAAAAGAAAATGACAACAAAAGAAAGTTTGGAATTTCAGAATAGAAAGAAGAATATCAGAGTGGGTAAAAATAAGGGCAAACGTAGTAGACTACCCTGCTCATGAGTTTCTTAAACCATATTTGATGGCTGAAGCAAAAACTATAACAATATCAAAAATAGTGCTCAATGTTTATGGGAGAAATACTTAATTATACATTAAAAGTGGAGAGGGTAAGGGAACCTAATTAAGATTTCTACCCTTATAGTGATAATATGTTGATGCCAGTAGACTCTGATAAATAATGTATATGTGATTAAGTTACTTATATATATATTGTAGTACCTAGAACAAATACTAAGAAAACTATATAAGTGATACACTAAAAAACACTGAAAATAAATCCAGATGGAATCCAAAAAAGAAATGTGCATTTAACCCACAGAAAGGTAAGAAAAGAGAAGCAGTGTAACAAGAAAGGGGAGAAACAAACATAAAACAAAATATAAAATAGCAACTTAATCCCTAGGGATTAATAATTGCTTTTAATGTAAATGGCCTACATATACCAATTAATAGAGATCTACAGAATGGATGAAAAAAAGCATGATCCAACAGTTACATGTCTACAACAAACTCATTTAAGATACAATAGCATAGGTAGGTTGAAAGTAAAAGCATGAAAAAAAGATACACCATGCAAATATTAATTTAAAACAAGCAGGATTTGCTATATTGTTATCAATTAAAGTAGACATCAAGCAAACAAAATTACTAGAGACAAAGAGGGACATTACATAATGTTAAAAAGCTGAATTCACCTAAGAAGACATATGATCCTAAATGTATACACACCAAACAACAGTCTCAAACTATGTGAAACAAAAACTGATAGGATAAAAGAAAATTATAAACTCTGACATAATATTGTTTTTCCCTTTTCCCCCTTCAATAAGCTGGTCTAAGAATGATTTATTCCAGGTACGCAAGACTGGTTCGACATTCAAAACCAGTAAATTTACTATATATGAAAATTAATTTAAAGTGGATCATAAACATCAATTAAGAGCTGAAACTATAAATCTCTGAGGAAAAAACAAAGGAGCAAACCTTTGTGACCTTGGATTAGGCAAAAGTCAACCGACAACAGAAAAAAAATAGATAAATTGGACTTCATCAAAATTAAAAACTTTCGTGTTTCAAAGGACACCATCAAGAAAGTGACAGTGAAAAAATTTTTGGTAAATTATGTATCTGATAAAGGACTTATATCCAGAATACATAAATAACCCTTACAATTTAACAATAAAAAGACAAATAAACAAATTTTTAAATGGGAAGAGAATTTGAAGACATACAAATGAGCAATAAGCATATGAAAAAATGTTCACCATCATTGGTCATTACCAAAGATGCAGATCAAAACCACAGTGAGATACCACTGTATACCCACTAGGATGGCTGTAAAAAAAAATACAGATAACAAGTGTTGGTGAGTATATAGAGAATTGCAGTCCTCTTCTACTGCTGGTGAGAATTTAAATGGTGCAGCCATTTTGGAAAACAGTTTGGCAGTTCCTCAAAGTGTTAAACATGGAGTTATCATGTAACCTAGCAATCCTACTCCTAGAGAATTAAAGATATATCCACACAAAAACTTGCATCTGAATGTCCATAGCAGCGTAATTCAAAAAATTGGAAACAACCCAAATGTTCATCCGCTAATGAATGGATAAACAAAATGGGGTGTATCCATGCAGTGGAATATTATTCACCATAAAAAGGAAGGAAGTACTGATACTTCCTTCATGTTCATCCATGCTACAATATGGATGAACCTTGAAAACATTTGAAATCAATGAAGCCAGACACGAAAGGCCACACATTTTTTACTCTATTTTATGAAATGTCCAGAATAGGTTATTTGTAGAGAAAGAAAGTCAATTAGTGGTTGCTAGGGCTGCAGAGAAGGGAAAATGTGGGGTCACTGCCCTGGGTACAAAGTTTTCTTTTTGGGTGATGAACATGTTCTAAAATGAGGTAGTGGTGATAGTTGCACAACTCTGTACATACACTAAAAAACTCTGAATTGTATGCTATAAAAGGGTAAAGTTTATGGTGTATGACTTTTATCTCAATAATGCTATTATTAAAAATCAATACATGTAATCTACCAGATCAATAGAATAAAAAATAAAAATCATGTGATCAGATCAGTTGATACAGAAAAGACATTTTTAAAAGTCCAACATGCACTCATACTAAAAATGCTCAGCTCATAGGAAAAGAGAAGAATGTCCTCAACTTGATTAAGGGCATCTATAAAAAAACCTACAAAGGATAGGCACATATGTTAATGGAACAGAATGGAGAACCCAGAATTAGACTACCACTAATATACTCAACTAATTTTTGACAAAGGAGCAGAAGCAATTCAGTGAGGAAGGATAACCTTTCCAACAAATAGTGCTGCAGGAATTCAACATACATAGGCAAATAAATGAACCTCAACCTAAACCTCCTTCCTTATGCAGAAATGAATCATGGACTTAAATAGAAAATATAAAAGTATAAAACTTATAGAAAAGAGTATAGGAGAATACTTAAAGGATGTAGTGCTAAGTAAAGAGTTCTTAGACTCTGACACAAAAAGTACAATCCATAAAAGAATAGATAAGTTGGATCTCATCAAAATTAAAAACTTTTTGTCTGTGAAAGACTTTAGGAGGATGAAAATACGAGCTACAGACTGGGAGAAAACATTTTGCAAACCATGTATCCAACAAAGGACTAGTATCTAGAATGTGTAAAGAACCTTTAAAACTCAACAGTATAAAAGCATTCCAATTAGGAAATGAGCAGAAGACATGTACAAATGGCAATGAGCAAATAAAAAGACGTTTAACATCACTAGCCACTATGGAATGCAAATTAAGTCCACAATGAGATATCAATACACACCTATCAGAATGTCTAAGATAAAAGGAAAAGGTCAAGTTGGTGAGAAGTTGCAAGCAGTACCAAGTGCTGGTGAGGATGTGGAGGAAGAGGATCACTCACGCATTGCCGGTGGAAATGTATAATGGCACGGCCACTCTGGAAACACTTTGGCAGTTTCTTTAAAAACTAAACACAACCACCATACAACCCAGTAATTGCACTCCTGGGCATTTATCCCAGAGAAATGGAAACTTTTATTCTCAAAGAAACCTGTACATGAATTTTTATAGCAGCTTTATTTATAACAGCCCCAAACTGGAAACAACCCAAATGTCCTTCAACAGGTGAATGGTTAAACAAGCTGTGGTACATTCATGTCATATAACGGTACTCAGCAATAAAAAAGGAATGAGCTGTTGATACAATAAATAGCTTAGATGGATCTCCAGGAAACCATGCTGGGTTAAAAAAGGCTGATCTTAAAGGTTACACATGAGCCCATTTATATAACACTTTTGAGAAGACAGATTTTGGAACTGGAAAACAGATTTCTAGTTGCCAGGGATTAAGAGAGGTGGGGCAGGAGGAAGTTGGGTGTGATTGAGGGATCCTTGAGATGGTGTTAATGTTCAGTGTCTTGATTGAGGTGGCATTTATACAAACCTACACATGCAGTAAATAAGATTGTGTGGAACTTACACACTCAAATGAGTACAAGGAAAAATGGGAAATCTAAGTAAGATTGGTGCATTATACCAATGTCAGTATCCTGGTTTTGATGTTGTACCATAGTTTTGTAAGATTTTACCATTGAAAACTGGGTAAAGAGTACATAGCATTTCTATTATTTCTTACAAGTGCATGTTAATCTATAATTGTCTCAAAATAAAAGGTTCAATTTTTTAAAAAAGGTACTAGATGAACACAGATGAGAAGATAACATAGTGTGAGAAACTTGGAAGCTTTAAAGAGCAGGTGATCTTTGAACTTGACCTTGAAGGATGAATAGGATTTCAGTATGCTTTTATCTTATTATTTTTTAAAAAAAGAAGAAAAAACAATTAACACTGTTACCTCATTCACTGAGAAGACCTCTCAGCAGGCCCTACATGACCCTTAAATTGTGTCAATAACCATAGGCCAAGGTGAAATTCAGGAGACTGAGATTATGAGTTAAAGGACATGAGCAACAAATTCTTGGTTGGGAAAAGATGAGTAAAATTTGGATATTGTGTGCCTAGGGTACCAAAAGGAGGTTGACAAGAGACACAAAGAAAAATAGGCCTTGCATTCAGGAAAGAAGTCTGGACTACAGATAGCCATTAGGTGCGTAAAAGTAGTAGTTACAGGCACCAGGTGAATGTGTGTATGTAGGGTGAGCATGTAGTCTGTAAAGGGTAGAAGACCAAGGATAGACTGAAGAGCTCAAACATTTTAAAAGTGGAAGCTTCTTAGGTAAAAGTGGAGTTCGTAGCACAAAAAGGTGGATATTAGAGAAGTCAAAGAAAAGGAAAAGCAAAGTTGGTGACAAGTTCCAAGCAAGGGCGAGCTACCCTGTGCTCTGCTGCTGCAAGAGAAGCTGGGACAAATCTGGAGCAGAGGTCCGTGGATTTAGCCATCAAGTCCTTTCCTTTGTCTTTTGGATATCTCCTGAGTTGTTTCAGTTCAGTGATTGGAGCCAAAGCCAGGTTACAGTCAGTTGAGGAGTGGGTGGGAGATGAAAAATTGGGGATCCTAAATATAAACATCTCTTAAGGAGCCTTGCTTTGCAGAGGAGGTGAGAGGGAGCTTGGAAGAAGCAGGATCCTAGAGATATTTTTGCGAATGGGGAAGATTAGAGATTGGTGGCATGCGGTAGGTAAGGAGCCAGTGGACAGCATACACATTTTTGGACTCCTCGTTGGAAACGGCCTTCAGAGCCTGTGGCACATGTTCAACAATGGCCAATTTTCATCTTTTGAGAGTGAATTTAATTTGCTTGAACAGCCAAGTCAGTACAGAGCCAAGGGTGGTAAATCAGGTGGGTGATCAAGTTGGATAATACAACTTTTTTTAAAAAGTGTAATTATAAAGTAGTAAAACTGATTTTCTTATGAAGCTCATGAATTGGATTAGAAAGTAGTTCTTAACCCGTTTGAGCAGTTGTAGCATTATCTGAATAAGTGGATTTGTAACTTTTAGTAGAGGACACTCATTTGTGTAGAAGTTGTGTTATGCCTGTGAAGAAATTGGTCTTGTTACATTATATTTACTCCTAGTGCTCAAATGTAAAGTTGCCCTGTAGTCTTTTTGCCTGAGAGGTGACTTAGTGGAATTATACCAATGTTTATATATGGGAGAATCAAGAGTTCAAATTGTGATTGTTTAAACAGTTCTCCTGTGGTCTTACAGATGTAATTAGAATTCCTAGGATAGGAGTGTTCCCACAAGCATAACAATACTTTAAATGTGTGATCAATTATCCTTTTCTATAGTCATATTTAATCAGTTCTTTCTGAAATAGAGTTATTTTGAAAATATTAAATCACTAGCACAATCTTAAGTGTCCACTGACAGTGCTGGGCATATAGGGTACCCACTGAACACCTCTCTCCTGTCTTCTCTACCCTGGTGTTTGCTATACCAAGAGGAAAATGAGTTTCCTCAGAGTGGGTCATCTCCATTAGTGTTTGGCCAAAAATATACAGAATAAAGAAAATTAACATGTGTAAAAATTTGAAGTTTTCACTTAGCTTTTTTGTTATTGTGACAAATATATGTGTGTGTGTATACATAAAAACATATCATTTATTGACTGCTTATTTTATACCTTTTTATGCATATATGTCCTCTCATTTAATCATTTAAACAACCCTGTGAAATATCTGTCCCATTTTACAGATGAAGAAGCTGGTTCAGATGAGTATAGTCCCTTGCTTGAGGTCACATGGCTGAGAGAGGCAGAGCTGGGACTTGAATTCAGGTTTGCTGTGCGGGAGGCTCTAACTCACTGTCCTCATATGTCTCCTGCCTTCTTAAACCTATGCCCTTGATTAAAAAAGAAAAGGATCAATTAGAAACACTTCATGCTTCCCCCTCTCATCCTGAGAAAATGGAAGTTAGATCCTTTTTTCTTGTAATCCCTACTGGCCAAAACACTATAGCATTGTACTTTATGTAATTTTAATTACAAAAGCAATGGTTTTTAACCTGATTTGTTTTTGCGATAGAAAGCCCACATTGATGTTCTGCCCTGCCCTCCCTGTGCCTGCCCACAGTGTGGAAGCGGTGACTGTACCACCCTGTCATGGCTTGCTTAATGGGAAAGCCCTGGAGAAAGCCATGGCAAGTTAGCCATTCTAGGAAACTTTCCACAGCTGTTGCATTAATTAAGACTTTTCTGGTACCGAATAACAGAAGCCACTGGAGCTCGCTTAAGCAGAAAGGGGAATTTGTTTCAAGGATCCTGTGGTGCCTCCCAGAATCCAAAGGCAGGGAACCCAGAAAGACTTTTTCTTCCTCTCTGCCCTCCTACTCCACACATCTGCTTCTGGCCTCCCCCGTGCCCCGGACTAGCTGCCTTTGCTTCTTGCCCTTCAGTGGGTCGCCTGCTGTCTGCAGCTGCCAAGTGGCTCTCTTGCTCTCTTGGCCCATCCAATTGAAGGGAGACTTATTTTTCTCTTTCCTCCCTTCATGTGCCTTCCCCTTTATATCCCTCTCTCTCTCTCTGTCCCAATTCCAAATTCTAGGGCAAAGATCAGATTGTCCCATTCTGGGTTACATGCTAATTTGGGAGAAGGCACGTGAGGACAGACGACCCAGTGTGTCTACCACAGCTGTGTTCACCCCTACCTTTATGGATGATATCGAGGATTATTCTTCTATTCCAGGAATTTGGAATTTTTAAGTGACTCTGATATCACAGGGGTGAAATACAAGAATGTAGGGTTTAGAGACCTATTTAGTTTGAATCCTAACCTGCTCTGTCACTTACTAGGTATATAATCTTGGGCAAGTTTTAACCCCTCTGAGCCCTACTTTCTTTAAAGTTGAAAGGGTTGTACAGATAATATCTTTATCATGAGGTTGTGGTGGGCTTTAACGTAATAACACACAGAGTGCTTAGCACAAGGTCTAGCAGACATTATGCTTGATAAAATATTTCCTCTTAACCAGGTGGCTCATACCTATAATCCCAGCACTTTAGGAGGCCCGGGCAGGGGGGATCATTCGAGACCAGAAGTTTGAGACCAGTCTGGGTAACAGACTGTTGCCTGGGCTAGAGTGCAGTGACATCATCATAGCTCACTGCAACCTCAAACTCCTGGGCTCAAGCAATCCTCCCATCTCAGCCTCCCAAGTAGCTGGGACTATAGGTGCATGCCACCACACCCAGCTAATCTTTCTATTTTTAGTAGAGGTGGGATCTTGCTCTTCCTCAGGCTAGTCTTGAACTCTCCCTCTTGCTCAGGCTAGTCTTGAACTCCTGGCCTCAAGCAGTCCTCCTGCCTCAGCCTCCCAAAGTGCTAGGATTACAAGTGTGAGCTACTGCACCCAGCCTAGAAAAAAATTTGTTTTAAAAAAATTAGCCAGGCATGGTGGTATGCACCTGTAGTCCCAGCTACTTGGAAATCTGTGGCAAGAGGATCATTTGAGTGCAAGAGTTTGAGGTTGCACTGAGCTATGCCCAGGCAACAAAGCAAGACCCTGTCTCAAAAAGAAAAAAAAAAAATGGACATGCAAGACTAGACTTAGCTTTCCCTATTAATGAGAAGAAAGAATTCATCCTTTTTTTCTGTTTAAAATCATAAAGTCCTACTCACTTGGCCAGAGTAATAATAGAGTCCCTGATCATCCTGAAATATAGGTGAAATTTATTTATATATATATATATATATATTCATGTTGTTATTCTTTATTTTCAGCTGCAAATTTAATTAAAATGCTTGTCTATGTCTCTTACACAAGTCTCTTACCTCACTAAGCTGAGACTTTGGTTAAATGTTCTCAGTGTTGTACAGAACCGTGCCGGGTCTGTCACAGCCCATTCACAATGCTTCAGCAATGGTGTCTTTCCACATTATCCTCTTAGTAAAAAACATTGATTTTGCAAATACATTTGCCAGACAATTTCTCTGCCTCCCGGGGGGAATATTTTGAGGCCTCCCAGTGACCACAGGATTAAAAGACTTGACAGGAAAGCCCTAGAATTCTTGAAGGCCTTTGAAAGATGCATTGTTGTGGAATCTCCCTTTGAAAGAGACCACTTTATCTTGCTCCTAAACATCTATAGGACAGACATAACATTTTCTGAAAAGAAATTCTGGGTAATGTGGAAGAACAAACATGTGTAGGTAATCCAGTATGGGTAGTGTGTAATTCCAAGAATGATAGTTCCATTTTTATGGTTGCCATAACAATCATACAGTTGTGGAAAAAATGTGTATAGCTTTTATAGAAGAGAGCTGGCACCATTGTAATGATTCTTCTCATATCAGAACAACTGTTTTCAGATCTGAAAAATAGGGGTGGCTTAACCCTTCGCCAGTTAGCTCAGCATGTTCCCTGAGAAGTCTCTTTGGAGCTCCTGGGCTGATGAAATGCATTCACCACTCGCATTTGCATTTTAGCCTGATAAATAGATTGAGAATTAAGGATGATGATCCTTTCAACAGCAGGTTCTGAATTCCTAGCTTGGGAATTCAAAGGATGAGAAAAAAAAATATCGTTCCTGAAATAGAAATCTAGGGGAGATGTCTAGACATAGTTAATTCCTTGACTTTGTGACTATTCTTAATTCTGTCCACTAAATTCTGGCCTTTATCTCATTGTGTTTAGTCTCAGATAGAGTCATATTAAAATTTGGTTACAATTTCTGTTTTATTTTTACACATTAACTATGTTGCTTCTAGAAATGGAGATGGAAATTTTAAAGTGTAGTATATTTAAGTGAAAACATATCCACTCATATTCTTTCTTTGGCTACCTTTTTCCTAATTTTTTATACCCTTGCCAAAGGAAAGTACTTGGGACTTGACTTTTTGGTTATGTTAAGGAATATCCAATTTGAAGAAACTTGATACCAGAACTCTGTATGTGGATTTGCAGGTTGAGGGTGGAAAGTTGTCAGATTCGGATGTGGTACCTAAAATGAAGTCGTTGTCAATTTAGTCAATCATAGGGAAACTTTTTGTCATAGAGATTTAGGATAATTATTACTTTAAGCAAAATGCTTCCAGAGTGTTTAAATCTTAAAGTCTGGAACAAAGAGTAGAGGTAGAGAAGATTTCAACTTCATTGAAATAGAACTTGGTCTAATTGACCAAGTTGAATTTCTGTCCCATTGAGTCATAGCTCTGCAGTTCCATGACCTTGGGCAAATTACTTAATCTCTCTAAGCCTCAGTTTCCCAATTCACAAAATGAGAATAAAAATAATACCCACTATTATTATAATTCTATCCTCTCAAGTGGCCATTTCTAGGAAATAGAGAAAAAGATTGTTTTTAATGAGAGCAAGATTTTCCATATATTGAAGATATCTAGTATGTTTATATTCCATGAAAATTTTGTACTTTATATAGACCTTTTTATGATTAAACTCTTAACACTGCACTTAGGGGCTTAGATATTTGATCTTTCTATGGGATCATTTCCTGGAAGCTTACAGCCACTTCATTTTCTTTGATTTGAAAACTTAATTTGTATCAATCTGCGCTCTCATAGCCTTTCTTAAAGTAACACCAGTATGATATTTTAAATCTGGATTATAGGAAAACCACTACCAGATGTAAAAGAAGAAAGAAAGAGATGTTCAGAGCGAGCTTCGGATAGAGAGACTTTCTGGACCTGATGGGACTGAGCTGCCCTCAGTGCATCGTTAGGCATGCAAAGCTGCATTCCGAACACAACAAGCCTAGGTTTAAAGCTTCTTGGACAGAAAGTGAAAGAGTTCATAGGCCAAGGCATCTCTGCCCTGCATCCAAACTCTCTTCGTTGAGTTGTGCCTAGTAGTTCAGTGTGTTCAGGTAAAACTAACCTGGTGGACTCTGGGCCATTGCCCTGGCTCACTCTTTTACCCAAGTTTTCTTCCCTCCAGAAAGCCCAGGGCTTACTTCCTCACATCCTTCGAGCCATCTTCACTTGACATCTCAGTGCAGCCTACCCTGACTGTGCTATTTATAATTGCAATCAGCACTTCCAGCCTTCCTTATTCTGTTGTAATGTTTTTTTCTATAGCACTTAATTTCAATACTGTTTATTTTCTGTCTCCTACCCCAGTAGAATGTTAAGGGGGTAGAAATCTTTGTTCTCACATGTGTCCCAAATCCCTAGAGCAGTAGATAGCCACTAAATATTTGTTGGATGAGGATCTGGCCTTCTTTCTCTCGACCTCTGATATCTTCTTCACATTGATATTCCACTGGTTCCTACAACTTGGACTTGTTTGTGACATAAAATAAGTGAAAATTTATGAAAAGGGCTACAATTACAGTTATAAACTGTTTAGGAAAGAAAGGGATGGACATATTTCTTGGGAAAAGTTATGTTTGAAGGGCTGCATGGTATCAGGCAGTCAGCTAATTCTTTGTGGCTACAAAAGACCTGAATTATGAAGTTTCTCAGAGTCAGATTTCAATTCAGCATATAAAAGTACTTTCTAATAGTTAGAGCTATCTGACTTGAATGGCATCCCTAATGAGGCAGTGAACACCTTCTCTCACCTCCCCATCCCAAGTATTCAAGATATAGATTGATCTGTGTGAATGGTTTGGAGGCTTTTGGGGGATAAGATTTGGACTAGGGCAACCTTCCTACTATTATGATTGTTTGATTCTGGTCTCTGAACTGATAAGAAGTTCTTTCCAGGATTTAGTGTTAAGTAAAAAAAAAGGTAAAAAGAATTTATACTATTTGTCTAAGAAAGAAGAGAAAATAAGCAAAATGTATATATCTGTATATCTGTATCTATCTATATCTATATCTACCCCCCTCTTTCTATATATATATCAAAAAGAAAAACAAACATAGAAAGGATAAACCAAAAAATGATGAAAATAGTTATTTATAGAGGAAAGGTAGGAACAGGGGAAAGGATAGAGATGGGCATGACTTCTCTGCATATACCTTAACCATTTAAAGTTTTAAATATTCAACAATAAAATTAAATCTAAAAAGCAGTAAAAGCAAAATTTCTAAAATTGAAATCAAACAAAAGCAAGTGGGCCTAATGTTTGTCAAATATATAGTATCAGCACATACAGAAATACAGAAAAAAGAATTCAAGTAACTTTTGAACACTATTTTTTTAAACAGTGTCTCTCTCTGTTGCCTGGGCTAGAGTGTAGTGATGCCATCATAGATCACAGCAACCTCAAACTCCTGGGCTCAAGCAATTCTCCTGCCTCAGCCTCCCAAGTAGGTGGGACTATAGGTACATGCCACCATGCCCGGCTAATTTTTCTATTTTTTGTAGAGATGGGGTCTTGCTCTTGCTCAGGCTGGTCTTGAACTCCTGGCCTTAAGCAATCCTCCCACTTTGGCCTCCCAAAGTGCTAGGATTACAGGCGTGAGCCACTGTGCCTGACTCAGCACTGTATTTTGAGCACACTAACTATATGCCCTTACTGAGTATGTTGTGAGGATAAAATGCCAGAGAAATCTTAAACTTAACAGATCTGTTATTGTTAATGGTATGGGTTTGTAATTCTGAAACTATTTTGAATATTGAAGCTATTGGGAGCTGGAGTTCTCACTGGAAAAATGAAGATATAAATATGGAATGGGAGAAGGTAAGGAAGAACCCTGTGGTGTTAGATTCCAGTTGAAGAGGTCAAAATGAACTCATGATTTTTAAACAGTATATTAGGTTGAACTACATGAAATTGCCAGGTTTTAGGCCACAAGTAGACAAATATCCACAGTTTCATATGATTCAACCCAATATTTGCTAACTCTGCTCGCTGAAAGGGCCTAGAAGCAATGACATCCCAGTAGTAATGAGCATATCTAACACCCTGTCTTGGTTTCTAAATACCATTCACCACCAAAAGGGATCTGAGCTCCTTGGAAAAGCAGGTGATTACAAATCTGGGGCAAGGATTATACAAGGTGAGACGGATCCGTTCTACTGTGCCAAAAAGCAGAAACATGCTCAAAGACATGGGGACATGGCACAGGGATATAGGAGGTCACTTGAAAGGGCTCCTACTGGCTTAATTTGCAACAATTTACATAACTAAAATAATAGTAGTGGTAAGGGATTATAACACATTGAATTTTTAAAAACCAGTGAATCTGTAATGATTCCAAAAAAACGTTGGGGGCAGACCAGTAAAATCTCCTTTTAGAAGAGAGCCAGCAAATATAGAAGGTATTATAGGATTGGCAAAGCACCATTTTACAATTTATAAAGTTGTGATTGATTCCGGCAAAAATTATCAATGGATGCTGAAACTATTCACCAAAAGGTTTTTTGAGAACAGGTTATTTACATGATCTCTAAGTCTGATTCCCCGGATTACTTATAATATTATTTATGAAGTTTAAAAGATAGCCTTAAAACAGACAGTTTTGGCTATTAGCACCTTAAACAAGTAATCAAGTCTGGCAGGCTGACAATTTGTGCCTTCTGAAGGGGGGCTCTATGAAGTCATACCATTACCTGTGAAATATTCAAGCCAAAATATTCATTCACCCTGCTAGTCAAGCCTTTTAACCTAACTTGCCATTTATAGGAAATACAGAGGAGATTAATTTCACCACATTTGGTTTATTTCTGTCCCTCTCTTCCTCCTTCCATGAAGAAACAATCCAATAAATCCAGAACATGAGACATTCTATGAAACAACTAGCCTGGACTGTTTAAAAATAAGCAGTGTTATATTTGGAAAAAAAAAAAAAAAAAGGTGGGTGGACGAAAAACAGGCTGAAGAGGTGTAACTACCAAGTACCATGTGTAAACTTTGATTAGATCCTGAATCAGGAGGAAAATAAAAAGTTAGACCGGGGGACAAAGACATTTAAATATACTCTGTACATCGGGTGTTACGAAATCATCAACCTTCTTGGCTGCGGTGCTGGCACTGTGGCTCTGCGGAAGAACGCGCTCACTCTTGGAGCGCGCGTTCTGAAGCTCGGAGGAGCAGAGCATCGCGATCTCTTCAATATGCTCCTGAGTGGCGCAGGTTAAAAAAAAGGGAGACATGTAAGGGGAGGAATGTAGGAAGGAAAAAGATAAAGCAAATATGGCAAAATGTTGCAATTTGATGAATCTTGGTGAGGGATATATGGATGTTCATTTTACTATTCTTTCAACTTTCCCGAAAGCTTAATATTTTTCAAAATGAAAATTGAGGAGAAGAAAGTTTATTTGAGCATATTCTCTGGTTTTAAACCGTGGCTTTCCTGGCTCATGCCTGGCAATCTGGCTCCCGCAGACCTAGCCCACTCTCGTGCTGTGGCCTCTGCTCCAGGATGTGGTGTTTTTTGAAGGATAAAGAGAGGCATAGAAGAGCGAGCAGCTCTTTGAGTGAGTAAATGAACACGCGCGGGGGACCATTTCAGTCGGTCGAGTCTCATCACAGTCCTGAAGGAAGTAAAGGAGCCTAATAACCACATTCATTTGGTCTAGAATTTTGCCAAAGCTTGAGGTGGGCTTTCTGTGGATGCAAGGTTCAAAAACTCTGGTCAGGTGAACAGGGTCTGCCCTGAGCATCATTTCTTTCTGCTTACTGGGTGGCCTCACACATGTCACTTCATCACTGAGTGGCGGTAGAGGTGGAAAAGTGGGGACAGATTGACCAAGGTCACTTTCTGCTCTGAATAGACCTTAGTGTTTTTCTGTTCTGAAAGGTCTGTAATCTGTGTCAGACTTCTTAGCATTCGTTGTGTTGGGAGTGCTGAGTGAAAGAGTATTAAGACTTCAGCAACTGGCATCAGGAAAAAGAAAAGGTGCAGCCCACTAAACCAAGGCAGACAGACCTAGGTTTCAATGATGATTCCAGCTTGGTGAAATGGAGGCTCAGATGAATTCAGCATCTGACTTTGCTGGAATGTTCCTGTACCCATCTGGCTGGGCTGTCTACAGTGGTACTCTGGGACACATGACCATGGATGAATGCTCCAGCTCTTTAGTTGTTTTTCCTTCTATGGTTTACATAAACCGTCCTGCTTTCTATGAAACTGTGATACCATCTAATCAAAGAAAGTATTGAAGTAAAAATTTTATTCTTCATCCTCTTAAGGTTATTTCTTAATTTTTTTTCCATTCCTTTTCACTCTTTCACCGTCATTGATCTAGATCCTCCTCCCAAGAATTGCTTGCTAGCAAGGAGACAAACCCAGAGTCACGGACAGAGGAAGGCCTCTATAAATTTTGTTAGTCTGGAAATGGTCCCTGAACCGCAGTTTGTAAAACACCGTTTTATGAGAAAAGAAGATGGGATGAAGACAGAAAAGGACACCCTTGGAAACAATAACACTGTGGTGTGACCACAGGATTGAATGCCAGGAAGTCATGAGTTCTAATCCTAAATGTATTTCCCAAGACACAGTGGCAAAATTAAATGGAAAAGTGCTAACAAGAGCCTTTTGGTCATTTTTTCATTCACCTATCCATCAACTTTCATTATATACGTGCCTTCAGTGTGCTTGAAGGGATACAAAGACAGGCCAGTATCATAGCCAGACCTGATATTGGCTCCCTGCCTGTCACAGTGATAGACAATCACCAATATGCCAGAGACAGTGGTCAGTGCCGTCAGAGGGAGGGCAGGTTGTAGGCATTAGTAGGGCAAGTGGGGAGAGGTGGCTTCCATTCTGTGGAGCCATGAGGGTTGCTGGAAAAAGAATGGCATTGCAGCCAGGCCTTCAAAAGCTGGATTGGTCTTAGACATTGGAGATTGGTGGAGTAAGTGTCCGAGTACAGGAGCAGCACAAATGTTTCAGAGAGCAGAGGGCATAGAGAAAAGTTGAGCGCACAAGATGCGTGGTGGGAGTATGCAATCTAACTGGAAAGTGTGTTGGGGCTGTATCATGACGGGCGTTGAATCCTCAATTTTACTCTGTAAGGAGCTGATGAAGGTTTTTGACCAGGCTCATGCTTTAAGATGATTAATATGGCAGTATTCATGACCTCGGGGAGAGCAATTTCTGTGATGTGGTACGGGCCGTGGCCAAAATTCAGTTAGGTGAATAGTGACAAAGTGGTGAGTAAATGTTGCTGTGGTGACTAGACATCTGCTTCCAGCTGAAAGGAGGCAGAGGATGCAGGGTCAGAGGAAGAGTGTGAGTGACAAAGGAACTGAAATTCTTGCTATGCTTGTGTTCCTTCCCAGGATTCTTGGCCAAGTCTTAAGAGATTATAGAAGGCCTTGAGTTAGTTGTTCATGTGTTCTTTCCCAGACCAATGGCTTTGAGGAAAACGGACAATCTTAGAAGTTTTCTGTCACTTTAAAAAATTCTCCTAAGCCTTTCAGTCACGTGCCTTCAGAGATTTTGGTTACATAACATTGCTCTGAATTGGAATTCTGCAGCCTCATGAACTGGA
The DNA here is from genome assembly GCA_963575035.1 of Avahi laniger. Taxonomy (NCBI): domain Eukaryota; kingdom Metazoa; phylum Chordata; class Mammalia; order Primates; family Indriidae; genus Avahi; species Avahi laniger. Next base: position 54,212 of record CAUYSK010081404.1, read on the forward strand.
GTCTCATTCTTTCCCTCCCCCACCTGGCACTTTATTTTCTGTGGGTCAGGGTTAGCTTCTTTCTAACCATTGTTGTGGAACTCTTTAAATATTTGGTCTCACAGGTTCTAAAAGCTGGCAGGCCAGGCTGCTCCCTGCAGGTTGTGAGACCAGAGCCTTCCAGAAAAGGAGCCAGTAAAATCCCAAGCATGTTAACAGAGTATAACAGCTGCACGGTGCCCCACCCCCATCACCCCCAGTCCTGCCACATGGGGCTGGGCTCCCAAGTGCTGCGGCCAGCAGCTCCTGGCCACTGGCTCACAAACAGAAGGAGCCCTCGTCGTGGCCGATTTGTAATTGCAGTGATGACAACAAATTAAATCACTGGCTCTCAGCACTAAGGACTGTGGTTTGTCAGGGTCACTCACTGTTCCTTCGCTTCTCCCAATTTTCCATAGGGAGAGAGCGAGTTTGGAGTCTACTGCTATAGTACAAATACTTATTGGGAGCCCTCCGAGTTTTACTCTGTCTAGAAGTTTGTTATTTTAGTAGTCTATAGTGCATCTCTTTCTTCCAGCATCCCTTCAACATGATTCTGAAATATTGTAATCCTTCAATATACATATATATATTTTTTTAATTTCAGAATTTTACGGAGTATACACGTTTTGGTTACATAATTTGCTTTTGTACAGTTTGAGTCAAAGTCGTAACTGTGCCCTTTACCCAGTTAGTGTACATTGTACCCAATAGGTGTGAGTTTACCCATCCCCTCCTCCCCCCTCCTACCTACTTGATTTTCCTTGAGTTTTACTTCCATACGTGCATATAAGTGTTGATCAATTAGTTCTAATTTAGTATCATATGTATTTGTTTATACCTCACTTTTTTCCAAAAATGATTTAAGGTAGCTTACAGTTATACATATAAAGCAGTAAATTTTTTAAAAGTAAGAAATGGGACAAAAGGAATATATGAGTAGGGAAATTATGCACAGTCAGAATAAAGATTAATTCACAAAGTTTAAACTACAAATGAAGTCTTCTAGAGGTAAGTTAGAAATGTTTCTTTCTGAGTTTCCTAGCAGCCAAAGCAAAGAGGGAAATTTAAGGGCACAATTCATGTGTAAGTAAGATACAGACTGTCAGCTCAAGAGAAGAGTGTTTCCTTGCACTGCATAAACTCCTGAAATTGCTCATAAAAAATTATGAAATGACCACCTGGGCCCTTGCTCTCCTCAGCTTCCCTGCAGTGAATAGTATAGTCATTCAGTTGACTTCCTGCAGTGTCCTTGCAGTAGTATTGGTAGCAAAGCCCCAGGTAGGACAAGGGCTCTCCTGGAGGCCTGCACATGGTGTTTCCGTGCAGTTCATCACTTCTTCAAAGAGGCTTCCCCGAGGAACCTTGCCTCTGGGGGATGCTCTACCCCCAAAAAGTGCCAGGAGCAAATGAATCTGGCAAGAATTATTTATACCAGTGTATTAAAAGCTCCTAGAAGTCCTGCAATTAAGAATCAACCCAGCATTTCCCAAACTGATGTAATCTCAAGACCTTTTTAAAAAATTAAAACACTTATTTGACACATTAAGAAACATTGATCTAAAATAGGGGTCAGTACCTTTCTATTAAGGGCCCCACATAGTAAGTATTTTAGACACAACTAAAATAAACCACTGTCTCTGTCACAGCTAGTCAACTCTGCCATTGTATCAAAAAAGCCTGGCTATGTCTGATAAAGCTTTATTTGCAGATATTGAAATTAGAATTTTATATAATTTTTATTTGTCTCCAAATAGTATTCTCCTTTTGATTTTTAAAAAAACCATTTAAAAATGCAAAAACCATTCTTAGCTCACAGGCCATTCAAAGACAGGTAGCAGGCCAGATTTGGTCTGGGAACCGTACTTTGCCAACCCCTGATCAAGAATGATGTTTGGGGCCGGACGTGGTGGCTCACGCCTGTAATCCTAGCACTCTGGGAGGCCGAGGCGGGTGGATTGTTTGAGCTCAGGAGTTCGAGACCAGCCTGAGCAAGAGCGAGACCCTGTCTCTACCAAAAATAGAAACAAATTAATCGGACAGCTAAAAATATATAGAAAAAATTAGCTG
>CAUYSK010081406.1:0-23621 GCA_963575035.1 Avahi laniger
CCCAGACAGTGCACACGGCACCCATTAGGTGTGAATATACCTATCTCCTCCTCCTCCCCCACCAGCCTGACACCCGATGATGTTACTTGCATATATGTAAATGTTGATCAATTAGTACCAATTTGATGGTGAGTACATGCAGTGTTTGTTTTTCCATTCTTGTGAGACTTCACTTAGAAGAATGGGCTCCAGCTCCCTCCAGGATAATATAAGAGCTGTTAGTTCACCATTATTTTTTGTAGCTGAGTAGTATTCCATGGTATACATATACCACATTTTATTAATCCACTCATGTATTGATGGGCACTGGGTTGTTTCCACATCTTTGCAATTGTGAATTGTGCTGCCATAAACATTCGAGTGCAGATGTCTTTATTACAGAGTGTCTTTCTTTTCCTTTGGGTAGATGCCCAGTAGTGGGATTGACTTCAGTATAATAATACTAATATTATTCCTCAAACTGTGCTAAATTTTATCTATATATTTTCTTATTTAATCCCCACAATCACTCTATGACGTAGATCCTCTTATTATTCCCCATTTTGGAGGCAACTTAAGCACAATGAGGCTAATTTGTTCAAAATCACACTGTCAGTAAGTGACACAGCCAGGATTTGAAACCAGGCTACCTGACTCTAGTGCCTATACTTTCAACACTAACCTATACAGAAATATATAATTACTAAAAATATAAGGATATATAGTAAAATGAGCAAAAAATGTATTACTCTTCTTTTTTCACATACTGTAACCAATGCTCACCCTGGGTTATGAAAAGAAAAAAACCTTGTTGAATCTAATATTCTAAGTGATTTACTCTAGCCTGAACCAATACACACTAAAAGTCTAAGCAGTCAACCTAAAAAGGCAATTAGGCTACATATTTCTCTCTCCCTGAGATAATACCCAATACAAAGTGAAAAACACAATTCTAGGAACAGCCCTCTAAACCAACAAGTTCTGTTGTGATCAGCACGATCTACTCTAGGTGCTTGGGCATCACTGGCTTTCTCCTACAACAGTACTTCCTCCTCTACCCAAGAGGTATTCTTCCTCAAAGTAACCAGAATCCTTCACCTTCTCATGATCGAAACTTGCTTTGCAGAAAGTAAAGGCCAATTCATACTAATGTACAAACAAATAATAGGCTTAAATTTTTAAAAGAACAACAAAAAAATGAATCAAATAAATGATTTCAAAGTAATAGAATAATAACACCCATGAGCTGGTAGGAGAAGCATGTGAGGGCTGGTCGGAAGGGAAAATGAGGGTGGGGCAAGAGGCCTTTATAATACCTCTGAATCTATCTTCACAGTTGCTGTGAACTGCATGTGGTTTGCTCCAATGGTGCAGCTACACAAAAGGATTCAGGCAAAGAATTAGGACTGAAATAATATTTGCACAGAATTCTAAAAAGCAAATAAAAGAACAAGGACTAAAATATTCAAATATGAGCCAAATGATCACATCTATGCCAATAGAGGAGCCTTGAGTTTAAGCAAATAATCAAGTATAATTGTTGGATGGAGGAATGAACACAAATTAACTCTTAGAGATGTATCACTACTAAGGTCATTGCTGAATGAAGGATGACAACTGGTGTTCATAATTTCCCAAGCCTCCCTGCCATACCCGGGGTTCTAGCAAATAAAAGCCAACCCCTTTATGGGGTGTAGTATATCCCATTGAGACTTATTGAGGTGGAATTTACTGAGGCTCTGATAGATGTGGAATTGCTTGGCTTTGTGTTCTTTTACAAACAGTATTAGTGGCTCTGTAATTACTTTCTGTAGATACGTAGGGATGCTCATTACTAGATTCTTGCACTAGTGAGATATATAGATATTACATATATTATATATGCAGGCATACTTCATTTTATTGTACTTTGTAGATATTATTTTTTACAAATGGAAAGTTTGTCGCAACCCTGCATCAAGCATCTCTATTGGTGCCATTTTCTCAACAGCATGTGTTCGCTTCATGTGTCTATGTCATGTTTTGGTAATTCTCACAGTATTTCAAACATTTTTGTTATTATTATATCTGTTCCGGTGTTCTGTGATCAGTGATCCTTGAATTTACTATCGTCATTGTATTGGGACATCATGAATTGCACCCATGTAAGATAATGAACTTAATCAATAAATGTGTGTGTTCTGACTGTTCCACCCACCAGGTGTTTCCTTATCTCTCTCCCTCTCCTCAGACCTCTCTATTTCTGAGACACAATAATACTGAAATTAGGCCAATTAATAACTCTACAATGACATCTAAGTATTTAAGTGAAAAGAAGAGTCATACATCTCTCACTTTAAATCAAAAGCTAGGAATGGTTCAGCTTCGTGAGGAAGGCATATTGAAAGCCAAGACAGGCTGAAAGTTAGGCCTCTTACACCAGTTAGCCAGGTTGTAAATGCAAAGGAAAAGTTCTTGAGAGAAATGAAAAGTGCTACTCCGGTGAACATATAAATGATAAGAAAATGAAACAGTCTTATTGCAGATATGGAGAAAGTTTGAGTAGTCTAGATAGAAGACCAAACCAGCCACAATATTCCCTTAAGCCAAAGCCTAATCCAGTGCAAGGCCCTAACTCTCTTCCATTATATGTAGGCTGAGAGCGATGAGGAAGCTGCAGAAGAAAAGTTGGAAACCGGCAGAGGTTGGTTCATGAAGCATAAAGAAATATAAAAGTATAAGGTGAAGTGGCAAATGTTGATGGCAAAGCTGCAGCAAGTTATCCAGATCTAGCTAAAATAATTTATGAAGGTGGCTATACTAAATACCAGATTTACAATATAGATGAAACAGCCTTATATTGGAAGAAGATGCTATCTAGCACGTTCACAGATAGAAAAAAGTCAATGACTAGCTTTCAAGGACAGGCTGGCTCTTTTAATTAGGGGTTAATGCAGCTGGCGACTTTAAGCTGAAGTCAATGCTCATTTTCTATTCTGAAAATCCTAGGGCCCTTAAGAATTATGGTAAATTTACTCTGCCTGTGCTCTATAAATGAAACAATGAAGCCTGGATGACAGCATATCTGTTTACAGCATGGTTTACTGAATATTTTAAGACCATTGTTGAGACCTACTGCTCAGAAAAAAAAGAATCCTTTCAAAATATTACTGCTCAGTGACAATGTACCTGGTCACCCAAGATCTCTGACGGAGATGTACAAGGAGATTAATACTGCTTTCATGCCTGTTAACACAACATCCATTCTGCTGCCCGTGGATCAAGGAGTAATTTTGATTTTTAAGTCTGATTATTTAAGAAATATACTTCATAATGCTAAAGCTGCCATAGATAGTGATTTCTCTGATGGATCTCAGCAAAGTAAATGGAAAACTTTCTAGAAAGGATTCACCATTCTAGATGCCTTTAGGAAAATTTGTGATTTATGGGAGGAGGTCAAAGTATCAACTAACAGGAGTTTAGAAATTCTGACCCTCATAGCTGACTTCAAGGAGTTCAAGATTTCACTAGAGGATATAACTGTAGATATGATGGAAAGAACAAGATAACTAGAATTAGACATTCTAGAAATATTAGAACTTCAGAATTAGGAACCTGAAGATGTGACCAAATTGTCACAATCTCATGATAAAATTTGAATGGATGAAGAGTTGTTTCTAATGGATGAGCAAAGAAAGTGGTTTCTTGAGATGGAATCTACTCCTGACAAAGATACTGTGAACATTGTTGAAATGACACCAAAGGATATAGAATAGTACATCAACTTAGTTGATAAAGCAGCAGCAATGTTTGAGAAGATTGACTCTAATTTATAAGAAATTCTACTGTGGGTAAAATGCTATCAAATAACATCACATGCTACATAGAAATCTTTCATGAAAGAAAGAGTCCATCAATGTGGCAAACTTCATTGTTGTCTTATTTTAAGAAATTGGCACAGCCACCCCCAACCTTCAGCAACCACCACACTGATTAGTCAGCAGCCACCAACATTGAGGCAAAACCCTTCACCAGCAAAAAGATTACAATTCCCTGAAGGTTCAGATGATCATTAGCAATTTTTAGCAATATAGTGTTTTTTAATTAAGCTAGGTATATTATTATTTTATTAAGTGTGCTATTCAACACTTAATAGACTACCATATAGTGTAAACATAACTTTTATATGCATCACGGAAACCAAAAAATTGATACAACCTGCTTTATTGCAATATTCGCTTTGTTATGGTGGTCTGGAACCAGACCCACAATATCTTTGCAGTATGCCTATATATATCACTTGCATATATTAATATATATCACTAGTAAATATACATCACTAGTGTATACGCTTGTATATATATTACCAGCATATAATATTATTAGTATGTATATTATTAGTATTTATATATGTGTTGTGTGTATATATATATAAATACCTTATAGATCTGTTGCAGATACTAGGAATCTACCGGGCCAGAGAAAAAATAACAGGAAATAGAGTGGAGCATGCATACAAACCTACCTAGAACAATAAATAATGATTCAATAATTTTGAGCACTACCAATAAAGAGCCATTAAAACTCAATAGTAATACCAACATGTTTTGAAAGAGGAGTGATAAAAATGCAAATCTGAAGCTGCCTATAAAAACAGAGGCAGAGAAAAGTCAAATCTTTCAGACAAGCTCTATTTTATACATGTAAGAGAAGCAGAGGGCAAATGGATGGAAAGCAGATATCTCAGCACTCTGTGAGACATGACAGACATGACATTAAAGCTGGAGTAGAGGACATGATTTCAGGTGATGCTGAAGAACTTTAGAGTTGTGAGAGAATTTATAAAAAAGATAATATGACTGAATTTAGAAGCCTGTGTGAATTTCAAAGGAAAAATACATTTGGATACTAAGTTTCCACACAAATCCCTCATGATTCGCCTGTGATTGCTTTGAACTATACTACAAGCAGGACTTTCTGATATTTTTCAAACTTGAGATCTTTGAAGTATTCCTTTGATTCCTGTAAGCTGAAGCAGGGTGAGGTGTTTTGAGACCTTTAAATTCTCTGCAAAAAGTCCCAACCTACTTCAGAATTTTGGAAAGAAATTTGCATCACTAAATTAAAAGGAGTTAAAAAAAATAGCTAATGGTTTTAAATTATCAATGGTTTTCAGATATTCTGTATCATTCATCTGGTGGGCACATAAAAAGAATCCTCAAATTGCTGATCGACCCAGAAATCAAAACCAGATCTCCAAAGAATTTTAAAAATTACGTGGAATAGAAGGTTTGTAGAAGGGCACCGTATTAAAAGTTAGTAGGTCAAGGTTCAAACCTCATCTCTGCAAATAACCAGCTATTTGATCTGTACAGATTTGTGTTGCTATCACAGCTCTTTGGGCTTCACCACTCCCCAGAAAATGGATTGGACTGAGCAACTGAGCAGTGGTTTTCAACAGGAGCAATATTGCCCCCAAAGGGTATTTGGGAAACTTGTGGGGGTGTTTTTGGTTTTCATGATGATTTTAAGGTGCTGTTGGCATTTGGGCAAGCAGGGATATTAAATACCCTGCAGTGGTCATGAAAATTCTATACCACAAAGAATATTTTCACATCCCACCAATTTTCAAATGTCTCATGAGACATTCTCATTTAAGCACAAAACCTGTCTATGTTTCTTTACGTTTATGTTATATTTTTGTTTATCTCAGCCTAGAACCTAACTGCTTCATGTTATATAATACTACTAATCATATATACATAGGTTTGTGTACGTCTTAGTCTGTTTTGGCTGCTATAACAAAATACCTTAGACTGGGTAATTTATAAACAACAGAAATTTGTGTTACAGTTCTAGAAGCTGGGATGTCCAAGCTCAACATGGCTGCAGATCTGGTGTCTGGTGACAGCCTGTTCCTCATGGATGGCATTTTCTAGATGTGTCCTCACATGGTTGAAAGGGCAAACAGGCTCTCTCAAGCCTCTTTTATTAAAGGGCACTAATCTCATTCTGAGGTTTAATGACTTAATCACCTCCCAAAATGCCCCATCTCTTAATACCGTCAACTTCAGGGTTAGGTTTAAACATATGAATTGGAGACGGGGGAAACATTCAGATCATAGCTGTGTGTTGGGCATACTTCTCTGATAAAATTCTATATATTTTCTTCTGTTTTATTGATCTCATTATTTTATTTCAATATCTATGTCTAATATTTTTATCACTTATGGGTCTGCTTCTACTGTCTATTTTTTTTCTTGGTCTCATTGTTCAGTATACCCAATAATTTTTTATTGAATGCTGAATATTAGATATGAAAATTTAGAGAGACTCTGAATATTGTCATTTTTCTCCAAAAAGGATTTATTTTAGCATTTAGCTAGGACTTAAATTAGATATTTAGTTAATTCAAGGCTGAGCTTCAGTGTTTGTATGATCTGGTTTATTTCTGTTATTTCTAGACAACATCCCTTCAGGGTTCCAAGTGAGAGCCTGAGTCCTTTCTTCTTGGCAGACCCTAACCTCTAAGTTCTGCCCCCTCAGCATCATAAGACTTCCAAAAATTTTGCTTAGTTTTTTTACCATGTTGGCAGCTAGTTTCTGCTCATATTTTTAGCCTCTCACTATTCATTTTTACAAATTAGATAATGTCTTAATGGGGAAACTGATGCATAGTGTGTTTCCTTTTCTTCAGGATCATGGTTCTTCCAGCTTGGACTGCCTTGGTGACTCTGAGATGCTTTTGAACAGTTTTTTTTTCTCCCCTCTTGGCTTTTGGGAGGAGGTTTCAACTGCCACAATTTAGTCCTTCATAGCTGGAAGTGAAAGTCTGGCATGGTTTTAAAATGTACAGAATTTCCTAGAAATATATTCAGCTACAGAAACTCGTAGGTGATTTTAATGTTAGCATTGAACTTGCAGATAGAAGACAATTCTCCTGGGACCTTCATCTGCATTGCCTAGAGTTCAGACTCTCACCTGAAAAAGGTTTGGGATGGAAAATATTTGAAAGGAGAGCTGCAGTGTCCCATGCTGATGTCCAAGTTTTGGATGCAATAACAAAGGTGTGGAGTTTTCTTTTCGGCTGGAAGAAGGTATCTGAGCTTCAGACATATGAGTTTACCCAGCTCAGGAAAACTGCCTTCCAGGGCAAGAATGTTCAAGATATGCCCTTAGGTATAAGAACCAAGGGGATAATATCCACTCAAGCCAGCCAGAGAATATGTCATCCACCTCAGAAAAAAGTATAGGGATAGAAGTTCTAGGGTGGGTGGAGGGAGGCCAGTGGGAAGGATTCTATAAAGTCCAACAAAGCATCCTTTGAGAGGAAGAACCAGCATTTGTACATCTGCCCAAGTGATGGCCTCAATGCCAGATTCTAATGGCAATGATCAAGTAAAACCTTGCCCTTTTCTTCTAGTTCCTCCTCCCTGCCTGACCCCAAAGGAGCCAGAAGCAATAGCTAACAAGTGGGAGAAGAAATAGGACAAAAATCAGTAAAAAAAAAAAAAAAAAAAAAAGGCTGTATCTTGCTCCCTCCCCCCACAGCTACAGGTTATGGAACCTGGGTTATGCCTAAGCTAGGATCAGGGGATACTAGAGAAAGCAAGAGAGGAGAAGTTATAAACTGCATGTGGAATGACTTTTTCTTATTAATATTTGGATTAGACAATACTTCTTAATGCCTGAAAACAAGACCATTCTGTATTTCAGAGTAACTGGAAATGCCAAGAAGTTTGCCAGAGATATCATTTAGGGCCTTGAAAGGGAGACCTAGCTACACGGATTTAAGACAGTGCTGGGGAAAACAAAGTTATTTCCAAAATGCATGCTATTGAGTAGAGTCCCTTCAACATAACAGGGAGGAGAACTTGCTGGACTATTTTGAAAAATGACAAATGTTAGCAAAGTCAAAGTTACTCATGTTATTCAATACATTAGATGGGATCAATGAGTTTGGGGGTTGAAAGGATATTGACTATGTAACAATTTTAAAAATAATTGATTCAGGATAAACATAATTTTCTTAGAACTAAAGGTTAAGCAGTCGGTTAAATATTTATTCTCTGCCTTATATATTAAAATATATGCAATGCATAAGAGTGTACCAAAATTGTAAGATTAGCAAAATAGCATTAGAATTACAACTACAAGACAATCATTCTTGCAAAGCAAAACAAAGAAGCAATTATAAGCTGAATGTTGAATTATTACAACCTCCAAAGGAACTGAAATCGTCAATGTTAAACCCTTTCATGATAAGACATAAAAACTTCTCATACATGAAAATTTATGGATGCATAATCATGTGATAAAATGACCTCAAAACACCTGTCTTGCTGCAAACACATTACAGAAATTCCTATTGCCTCTCTCAAGCAGGAAGCAAGATAAGCACTGGAATTATTTTACTTGTACATTAGATAGTAAAACTTTTAAATTCAAATATTCAGTGAAATGCCAAATGAAAAAAAAAATTTCATACTGTCAAAAATTCCAACACTTGCATCTATCTATTTAACTGAATGATGATGACTCAAAGTAACATCCTCTGCCATACATTCTTTGAAAACACAGTAAAATGCCATTAGGAAGTGTCTTGCTACACCATAGTTTTAGTTACTGTCTAGATCTGAGCATGTCGCCTGTGTACTTAAGGATATGGAGCACATAAGACAAACAAGGGAAACTCTACCAGATAGAGTTATTAGTCATGGACCATGACAGCAATGGTGAACTAGTGCATCTCTACAGGAGAATGGATATAGCTGATAACAAAGCAGTGACAACATGAAATGAAAATGATATAAAAAAGGAAGAGAACCACTATCTCTAATCAACTTACCTAAAATTAAAATAAAAATGAATATGTAAGCTTCCTACTTCTTACCAAATAGCAACAACCCTAAATTTTGGGAAAATCTGCCAAATCGTGAAAACTTTGGCATAAACAGCTTCTATTAATATAATATTAGCCTATTAGCCACTGAAAATCCCATTATGCATTAATCTATTTTTTAAAAAGGTTTTTTTATTAATCAATTTTTGAACAATGATGATATTTTTGCTTAATATACTAACATTAGCAGGGAGTTAAAAGTAATAGAAGTATGAAATTGGGGAAACAAAGAGTAATTATATTCAAAGAGATTTTTTATGTCTATTTCAAGTATACTGTTTTTTTATATTTACCTAAAATATACTGTAGTTTCTCTTTAGATGATGACATAGAATGATATAATATCATAACCTTTGTAAGTTGGAGGTAAATACAGAAATCAAGATTTTCCTCCAACCTTATTAACTTTATAAATAAGAAAATTCAAGCCAAAAGTGAAATTTATTGGTCATATAGTTAATTAATGGCACTTATTCATTAATTTAATTTATTTAGTCATCACACACTTGAGTGCCTACTAAGTTTAAGAACATACTGTAAGGACTGTAGAGAAAATCGAGATGATAAACACCCAGCCCAGCCTTATATGAGGACTTAGGTATAAGGAGTGGAGATGAGGTGTCTGCCCATGTAACTATAATATCAATTGTTATAATGTATGAACTAGAATGTCTGCAGTATCTTAAAGGAGATTAAAGATATGGAAAATCAGAGACAAGAACAAAGAATTCAGAAAGGACAAATTTGGAATTGGGGAGTTGGGGAGGTTAGACTATGAGCGATGATAGAGTGGGAGGTTAATTTGGCTTAGTTTGGTGGGATCAGGAAGGTACATATACTAAAGCTAAAAAGTTAGGTTGAGGTCACATTGTGAAAAATCTAGAATATCTTGCAAAGAAATATTGACTTCATTTTTTTAAAAATGAAGACTTATGGAAGGTTGCCAAGCAGAGAAAGAAATACAATCATAAAGATTGACACTTTAAGAAAATCAGCCCAATAGCGGAATATCAGATGGTTTGCACAGTGAAGATCTAGAATAGAAGATTGTTGCAAATCCAGGTGATGTAGCACACAAGGACAGTGGGGTGGAGACAGGTAACGGTGTGGGTCCCCAGTGGCACTTATCTCCACCTGGCAAGGAATGAATCCGGGAAGGGAGAGTGGAAGTCATAGCCGACCCCAGAGAATGTTGGTGCCATTAAATGAAACAAAGTCTGTGGGAGAAAAAGTGAGTCTGGGGGAGAAAAGGAGGACTTCAATATGGGATTTACCAATGGCAGAGTCTTAATTTCAACTCAGGTGTTTGGTCTCTTATCTGTGACTCCTAAGAGTTAATTGGAAAATAATTAATTGCCTAATAGCTAACAATTAATTTATTCTCAGTGTGAATTGAATTGGAAACTAGATTTTGCATATCTTCCACAGTTATTAATAATAATTTTTATATTGTTACTTAATAATTGTAATTTCATTTTATGAACAACAGTAGTTTTAATATTACTCTCTATAGTAAAAAACATTTATATAGTGTTTACAATATCCCATATATTGTTCTAAGCACTTTAATTTTCACAGCAATCTATTATTATCCCCATTTTACAGACAAATAAACTGAGGCCCAGAAAAATTAAATAATCTGCCTAAGGACATACAGCCAGCACCTGAGAGAGCTGAGATCATGACCTGAGGCAATCTGGATTCAGACTCCATGCTCTCAACCATTGCTTATGCTGCCTCTCAGAGCCATCCCCGGATGCTTCTGCCGACTCTGTTCTTGCCCTCCTGCCTTCTCTAAGGCCTGAGGAGGTTGTGGTACTGCTCTCTATTCTCAAGTTAAGACCCAGAAAGTTAGTAAGTTTTTCCTCCCTCCCCCTTCCTTCCTTCCTCCACCCCTTTCCAGGAAGCCTCCAGAGGCAACTTCTTCAAATGCTACACACACAATCAGCTTTCCTCAGGCTTGGGTCTGGCACAGATACAGAAAGTCATTTCTTGGTGGCTTACCATCACTGGCTTACATATCTTTTTTTTTCCTTTTCAAATCATACATGGGAAAGAGGTGGAGTAATGAGGGGCTAAGAGAATGTAAGCAAACCTTATTTCTAGAAATGTGCTTCCCTTCAAGTGATTAGTTATCTACCATAAACAAATATTTTGAAATATTTGGTTCTCCTTTATCTTAACATATTTGATTTCCACTAATCTGCTTCATTCTACCCTGACATACATAAGGCAATAAGAGCATGTGCGGTTTCCATATTCAACATAACACTATCTTCTAATTTCATTTTCCCCCTCCTATCAATAGTCCAGAATGTCTTTACATAAAAGTAATAGTGTCAAGTACATGTAATTAATTTCGCACCAACTCTTCAGTGAGTGCTATATATTTAAATTTTCTTATGTTCCCTTGAGTTTTGCAAAGGAAAGATATGGCTACTAAATACAGCAAGCTCATTATCAAAGACACATTATTTTAAATCTATTGGAAACCATACTGACATGATTGACTATGGGTTACTGAATTTTACCTACCGTATATGTCAGATAGCTTTTTAAATCATCTCTAGAACTGCCCATAATTCCTTAATGGGCAAGATCCTGATCTTCCAGGGAAAGGAGTAATTACTTCTCTGTCTCTGAAATCTCCATGCTACAACAAGAGATTAAATTGAGCTTTTGGAGCAAGTAGCCCATAACAGACTTATCAGTAGTTGAGCTTTATTTCTAGGCTTTTTTTTTTCCCCTATACAACACAAAATCCCTGTACTTATGCTGGTATGCTGATACATGATTAATAGAGCAAGCTGTTTGCTAATCTAGTGTTTCTAATCTTCCTTTTCTCCTGAAAAGGTTTCCTTAGCTACCTTGCTCTGTTTTTATTAGGTACCAAAGTTTGAGAAGTCGCAATGCTAGCTTACATTTGTAAATGTTGTAAAATGCCAAAATGCATCCATGATGTGATTATAAACACTCATGGGGAATGGAGATAAGTGAGAGAGAACATCGTCTTGCTCCCCACGCCTCCTAATAGATTCACCAACTGTGGATCATCTGCAAAGTAGACCCACAAAGCATAATAATTAGCAGTTTAAAGCACTTTACATTCACTAATTATTTAATCCAATCACCTCCCTATGGAGAATATTTAACAATATGCTGACCTTAACATAAGAAGATTGTCCTGCTGAGCACCCCTGCTTCCCCAGTGTGTGCCCTGAGTTGCTTTGCTGTAGCAAGAAGGAAGCTCATCTTCTTTCTCACCCGAGCCTCCTGTGACCAACAATAAGCATCAACATTGGTTGATGAGAGGGAGGACCACAGAAGCAGGGCTTGGCTACAGATAAGCCCACTACAATGGACAGCCTTAGGAAGGGAGATAAAGCTGTCAGTTTCATTAGCTCCATGCACTAATCAGCTTAGCTTCTACCACAGGAGGTAAGTGTGGATGTTTTTCTGTAATAAGCAAAGCTATAAAATTAGCATCATACATTTTAAAATCTGATTAAGAGTCATGCGCCTGCTAATCTTAATTTCTCAAACTTCTAGCATTGATTGAATGTGAGAAATTGTAACTGGCATTAACAGGCACAGAGAAAACCAATTCCTTAGCAGCAGACTAGAGTTCAGAGACTGATTATATGGGTAGTTACATGCAGGACAGGAGAGTAAAAGGAAATAAAGTGCACAAACACAAACAGAAGAAGGAGCAAGAGCAAGAAACTCAAGAGATGAGTAGAGACGAAACTTTAAGAGTGATAGAGATATATTGGTACATTCACTTGGAGAGGAAAATGAGAAATTCATTCAAAACTAGGTAGTAAAAAATAAGTTAAAACTGGAAAACTCCTGTATAGGTAGGATGTCTGTTATCACCGAAACTTTGCAAGAAAAAAGAAACAATATTAATACTTAGGACAATGAACACTACTGAATCTTCTATCCTATCCAATCAGGATGAATATTCATCCTACATATAGCTATGGGAATGATTGAGCACAGAAATGAAGAAGGATTTCCCATAAACGTGTCAAAATAAGAGAAGCAAATCATATCTTAAGTCATTTTTATAAGGTTTTTCCTTCTATGAAGGACTTTTTTTCTTTCCATCTGCAGTGAAAGAAACCTTACCTAAGGGCCTGGGACTTTGCTTACAGATTTAGAGAAAAACAGATAAAGTCAGATTCTCAAGTTATTGCATTCCCATGTAATTGTACTGTCTACGTGGATAATTATTATGGACTGAATTGTGTCCTCCTAAAATTCATAGTCTGAAGCCCTAACCCCCAATGTGATTATATTTGGAGATAGGACCTTTAAAGTGGTACTTAAGGTTAAATGAGGTCATAAGGGTGAGACTCTAATCTAATAGGACTGGTGTCTTTATAAGAAGAGGAAAAGACACAGATATCTCTCTCTCTCTCTCTCTCTCTCTCTCTCTCTCTCTCTCTCTCTCTCTCTCTCTCTCTCTCTCTCTCTTCCCCCCTCCCCCCCTCTCTCTCCTCTCATCTCCCCCCCTCTCTCTCTCTCATACAGAGAAAAGGCCATGGGAGGACACAGCAAGAAGGTACCTACCATCTGCAAGTCAAGGAGAGAGACCTCAGATGAAACCAATCCTGCTGGCACCTTGATCTTGGACTTACAGCCTCCAGAACTGTGAGAAAATAAATTCTGTTGTTTCGGCCACCCAGTCTGTGGTATTTCATCATGGCAGCCTGAGCAGACAAGACAATCATTAAGTGTTAATTTTATCAGTAAGAATAAACAACTAACTCAAAAGCGTCTTCTGTGCTCTCTATCTTTTATTCCATCTCCGAACTTCACAGTGGTCTCATGAGACAGGTTAGAGGGTGGAGTCAAACCACAAGGGCAGATTCTATACCTAGGTCATCCCAGGAGAGTGAAAACCTGAGGAGAAAAGAAGAAATGTGAAGTGTGGAGGAGTTAAAATTAAAACATGAAGTCTTGCTGCAAATCCAAAGGAAGGCTGAGGCTGAGATAAAAGCCAACAAAAATAGCCATGAGTTAGCAACCAAGAGAGCTTCTTAAGGAGGCCTGAGCCAGAGGGACTGATTTTGTGTGCCAGCAGAGGAGAGGTGGGACTGTAACATGGGTCTGTGGGAGCCCAGGAACTCTTCCTCTTCTTCCTACGTAAGGGTTTTCCTACAACATGTGCACTAGAGGTTGGGAGATAACAGAGCTCAATGCTGAAGAACCTGGGGATTCACTGGATCTGGGTGCAAGTTCTTGTTCCGCAACTTCCTAACCATGTGATCTTGAATAAGTGGTTTATTCTGCCCTCAACCTAAATTTTCCAGTATGCAAAATGAGTAAGGTACTATTATTATTGTTTGACTCCTTAGAGGAAAACATTGCCTGCTCTTTTCCAAAAGGCCAATATCCCTGGGATGGATAAGGAAGAATGGATGTCACTTTGAGTCACTAACTTCATGGGTTTGCTTTAGATTTCTATTACAGGTGTATACAGCAGTGTGGGAGAGAGGTGGATCAAAAGGGAGGAAAAAGGTACAGAAAACTATCAAGAGAGAAATGCTTCTTTCAACTGTTAAGTAACTTACACAGTTTTCCTCAGAGCCGGCTCTGTTTGCCAAAACACCCTGTAGGCCACAAACATTGATTGACTTGGGTAAAAACCTTTTCTGAACAAAGAGTCCTCGCTAGAGATAAGGGCAATGCTTCTGACTAAGGACCAAATTAACCTATGGTGAATTGTTGATCTTTGGCCTTCATGCCTGGGTCTCATTTGCACAATTCTCCAACCGAGATAACTGATCACTTTTACGTATGTATTGGTCAATCCTCATCAATGGCACAGAGCCATGCAGGACTAGAGCTCTGTATTGCTTCAGGACATCCTCCTTCCTAGGGAACATTTTAATATTGATTATTATTATTATATTTTATCATGTGCCAGCAAGGTTGACAACCTTTAAAATCAATTTGCACTCTTTAGTACTTGGTAAAGATTTTATTTACAGTAATGTCCTTCAGATTTTTGACACACTCATGCCTTTATTGAAAGGCCAATCTCAATCTATTATTTTATGACCATAAGTGGTTTCATTTCCCTAAAGTGGAATGCTGCTTGCTTTAAATGTAGTTGAAAATGCAAGGTACTTAGAAAATTTAATTTAAAAACCTTAGGTAAATGGTCTCTGGAATGAGCTATTTGTATCTTGAACTGTCATTAAAGACAACCTGTCATAAGTTCATCCAATATTTCATTTTATAGCACGAGTTCCATTAAATTTTCATAAGAAACTGGTAAGCACTGCTGATGTCATGTCCCTTTCAAAAGTGCTTTTAAGCCACAAGCAAAGTTTTCTTCTCGAGCAGTCTTACTCAACAGTAGATTTTCTATCAGGGTCCATCATGGAAGCTGGGACTGTTTATGAACCTAAATTCAAAAGTAATGGAAAAATGATTCCGCCATGTAAGGACACTGACCCATTCTACTTAACAGTGAGTCATTAATAACAGAGCCAAATGGTGGGTAATTCAGGAAGGCCTGGGCTGGCTGTCCTAAAAAATGTTCACCAGAAGCACCAGCTCAATAAATTACTCACTGGGTAAATTTTTTATTTCACTTTATTGGTCCTATATTTTTCTTTTTAGAGTTTCAAGGACTGCCTACAATACTAACATGGTATTTGGCAAATGAGTATATTCACTCATCCAATTCCTTAATCATAACCTCTACTCATCCCTGTCCATCATGGTTATATTTTAAAGTAAAATTATAAGAAATAAACTATTGATTAAAATTGAATATTGCTTACATAATAAGCCACTATGCTAATTATTTTTTAAAAGAATGTAAGGAAAATAATTCAAGGAAGGTGTATCATCTGTCCTCCTGTACCTCCTATGTAAACTTCCTTTAAAACCAAAGAGAAAGTATATTCTTCATCTCTAGCAGTGGTCTGATGTTAGAGGATATCAAACTTGATCATCTAGTGGATTCAAAGAAAGTTAGGAGCTATGCGGGACTGAACAAAGAAACAACGTTAGCTACAGTTGGATATTTGAACTGAAGAAAGGGGATCATTTTTCTGGTCATGGGAAAGCATACGGGCTTTGTGAACATCATGTTTTTCTGGGAAATCTATGTCCATAAGCAGTCTACCTACTTGGGAGCTTGTATGCAGATTCTACACACTATATAAACTTATTAATAAAAATTTGAGCTAGAGCTCTTGCAACATCCATCATGGAAAAGCATTACTTGGCTCAGAGTCACAGATGTTCGTAGGTACATGAGAAGCCTAACCTGAACTCTTCGTGGCAGCTACATATTTAAACAAATACAGTAAAATTAAAAGTATCTCTTTTTGTCAAAAATATGAATGGATGAAAGTTATTTAATTTTACTTGATCAATTTTGATTGTATTTTTAAAATTTCTGATCTGGAAGTTATAATAAGAAAGTAGAGGAGAGAAGAAATTTGAAAATGAAAAAGAAGGAATGAACAAAATAGAAGTAAAAGCAAATGATAAGATCAAAGAAAGAAAATAGTATGTCAGAACATTGGTAGAATATGTAACCACTTCCACAGAGAATGGAAAATTCCCTGGATTCTATTGCAGGACATTTGGTTTTACTCTCAACTTGGAAATAGTGGTTAATGACAACAGTGAGACATTGTTGTTAGTTATAAAATATGGGGTTTGAATAAAATCCACTTCCAAAAATACCTCCAATTTTAATAAGGACATTCTAAAGGTGAAAAAATAGATCTATATGTGTGTGTGTGTATAGATACATAGATATTTGTATATATAAATACACATTATATATATAATAGTAAAATACTTTATTCTATTAATAGTTGGCTCCTTCATAGTTGGAAGCCTCAGAAAATTTAACGTAAAATCATAAAGGAAGGAAATATATAGGATATATCATATAGCTTCCCACCCAAAACAGATATTATATGATTTTTGTAACCACCAAATGTTCTCAATGCCAACAGCCCTTTGGACATAGGAAAGACCTTTAAAAAGACCTAAATATCACATAAAGCTTAATATTTCTGAGTTCTATTTATAGCAATGCCATCAGTTTGGACTTAGAGCATGCCTTTTCGAAGCACTTTCGTTTACTTTCCCACTCTCATATCCAACATTCCTGTGATAATTTTAGAGGTTAAGTTTAAAAATTGTTCTTATTTTATAAATGAGGAAATAAAAGAATTTTAAGTGATTTATGTAATCATAACCATCTAGGACAAGATAATAGACTTGGCTCACAATTTATAGTTCAGTGCTCTATTTTACAGATGGTAATAAAATCTTAATATTTTTCTATGGAGACTATACAATTAACTACATACAATCTCACAGCATTAGTTGAAATGTTTATCCGAAGTGTCTTGAACAAGTTCACACAAGTAGGAGTAGATGATATAAGATCTAACCTTACATCTTTTCATTTTAAGACCAGTTGTTCAACTATTCCAATAAGTATTTCATCTCTATGATTGAATTAGATCTGATATATTAATATCAATGTTTCTCATATACTTATTAAATCCATATCTCCCAAATGAGTCAGACTATTTTACATACATGGGTGGAGCATGGCATAGCAGTTAAAAATGTGGGCTCTGGAATGAGATGGTATTATTTACTAGCTATGTGTCCTTGGTCTAGTTAGCTTACTTATACCTCAGTTTTCTTATTTATAAGTGAGATAATTTGCATACCTACATCATAATGTTGTTAAAGCAAATAAATTGCTTAGAATCATTTCCGACACATATAAAGTTCTTGATAAATTAGTCACATCACACCAGTTGACTGTAGGTAAACAATAGAAGGCAATAACTACACATGCCACATATAACCATTGCTTATTGCACACTTAACTCATGTCGGGTACTGTGGTAGATATGAGATAGCTATAGATCTCCCTCAGAAACAGTTCACATCTTCTATTCTTGCTATTTAATGAAATCATGAATAGGTGTGCTTTTGGAAAGCACTCAACACTCCCTAAAGATAAACCATATTCATAGTAACTAGCAGAATGTAGACAGTTCAGAAGAATACCACATCCACATTTCTACTGGGTCCCAGCAAGAGTTTTCAAATTCCTCATAGAGATATTGGTGATTCATTACTTAGGGTAAATAATTTGTATTCTGTCAGCTTTTATGAGTGACCAAGATTCAGAATTGGCACCAAACACTGAAAGCCTAACTCTCTGTTTGAGTGACTTCATGCTTTGTTTCTCTTAAGCATAGGAGATACATGAGATAAGGAGGAGATAAGAATGTTTAAGTGCTATATTAATAGTATCAAGGGATGGATGTAATCAAATACTGATTGAGTGGTGTTTAGGTTGTGTATGTGCACACTTATAGCTATACCCTTGTTATTGAAATACAGTTTTGCAAATCTGAAACTAGTTCATAATTGCAATCCTCTACATACTTGCCCTGTGTTATTTTAATTATGTCATTTTGGTTTCACAAGTTTTCCTAAAAACATAATTATCAGGTTATAGCAAAACAGCCTATTCAATATTAAATGGCAAAAGAGAGTTGTGCCTATGTGTATATGTGTATGTTACTACTTGTATTACATTTATTCATAAAATCTTTTTAAAAGGTTTAAAATTAAAGTATTTTCAAAATTGTGCATGCCTTAATACATTCTTAATAAAAATGTTTTTTAAGTTAAGAAAAAATAATATTTTGTGTAACATGCAGCTTCCTTAAAAAGTCAAAAATATAATTTGAGATGTACAGTGAAAGAGAGATATACCTAGTGCAGTAATCCTAATATGGGGATCTTGATTTACGAATGTAAAAGAGAGAATAAGAAAGGAAACATGGAAGCAAAATATCCAAAAGTAACTAATATATACTTACTTTTGGAGCTTTTTGCTCCCATATTTCTCATATATATATTTCCCTCGTATATACATATACATATATTTATGAGTTTAATGGAGAGAGCATATGTAAAGAACTCAGTTGAAAATCCCCTATGTATCATGCCAAGAAAAGCAAAAAGAAAGGCTACCGTTACATAGAAGTTAAGCATAACACATGTGAACACTAGCACTTTTACCCTGCATTGAGTTTGTTGGATTACAGCAAACCACTGTGTATGAATTTGGGGTGGGGGGGAGGCAGGGGAGAAAAAAACTAAAATGTGTGAATCACGGGGATTCCATAATACACGCTGTATTCCGTATCATAGAAAGGAAGCAAATACTGTTAATCCTAGAGAACTCCTTTGGGAAGTTCTTTGGCCTTGTGTGGTATTCTTAACTTGGGCTGCTCCTTTTTCTCCCCATGAAGAGGTTTAATTTTTCAATTTTAGGCACTATTGGTATAAAGCATGCCTCATTAGCTTGTGGGAGGTAACTGATATTCATTAATTCAGTTCTCACTTCATTTGCTTTGCACACAGTCATAATTGGCTTCCAAATAACTTAGGTAACGTCAATGGATTTATGACTACAATTTTACTCTACATTTGCTTTTTTACTTCCTTTTTTCCTTTTCTGATGTTCTATAGAAGTTAAAATTTAATAGGACAAAGCGATTTTAGGTAGTGACTTGATGTTAAGATTTTTGGCATTCGGTTGTCTCATATGATTAACGCACAGAGATTTTGACATTTTAGTAATTCTCTTACTTTGCAAACTCTCACAAGAAGACAAACAATTGATTTTTTTAACCTGTTGAAAAATATTAATATTTTAAACTGAAAATTCAAACAAAGGGGATTTCCAAGTTTCATGCCATTCGGTATCTATTGCTTCAATCTACACAGAACATGTTAATATTTTTTAAATCTGTTTTCATGTGGGAATTATACTGCACAAACAAAAATCAAGGCCATTAGTTGATGTTGACATTACAGTAGATTGAAAATAAAAACTAATCACAATAGTTTGCAGCTCCTTCAATGTAGAGATAGATCTATTTTTCTTTCTCCTGAATCTGGGCTTATCCATGTGACTTCTTTAGCCAAAGGACCCTAGCAAACATGAGAGAAGCAGAGGCATTAAGAAAGCTTGCACATGGGAGCTTCCCTTCA
Organism: Avahi laniger; assembly: GCA_963575035.1. Classification (NCBI taxonomy): domain Eukaryota; kingdom Metazoa; phylum Chordata; class Mammalia; order Primates; family Indriidae; genus Avahi; species Avahi laniger. The sequence continues at coordinate 19,937 of CAUYSK010081406.1, forward strand.
CCTGTTGCTTTTAGAACCCTGCGAAGAAGCCTGGGATAGCTTTCTAGGGGGCGGATATGTGACCCAGTCACCCTGGTCACCTAAGACAATTGCCATGCTTGTGAAAAAAAAAATATGGATCCAACAAGAGATCCCAGCCAACCTATCAGCTGATTGTAGCCACAGGAGTGAGCCCAGGTGAGACTATCAGAATTGCCAAGCTAAGCCTAGTCCAAACTGTTGACCCACAGATTTGCGAGCAAATGAGTTAATGATCTTTGTTTTAAACAACAAAGTTTTGGGGTTATTTACAACACAGCAAAGCTTGTTGATACAGTTCATATTTTTAAAAGTATCAAAATAAATCTAAAGGCCTCTCCTTAATAATGACCATGATTTTAGAATCAATCAATGAAAAAAACTGATTAAAATAGCCATGGGAAAATGAAGAAATTGCCCTGTGATATAACTTGAACGAACCTACCACAAGGCAACTTGATATATTCACTAGATACCCACTAAATATTCAACAGGTAAAAACAGTATTTTAATAAAACTTAGAGGGTAAGCAAATAACCAAATACGGCTGCTACCCTTGAGAAGTTTATACTGAAAAACTTCACTTCTCTAGAACAAGACCATTAAGAAATCTCATCTAGTTCCATCAGCAAAAAAAAAGAAGAAAAGTAAGCAATATGCGTGACATCATGAACATCATACATTAAAGCTTCTACTCTTTATCATTGGTGAGTCCCTTAGGCTTTCACAAGAGCTAATTTAGTCCAATTTTATTTGTAAATCTAACAAATTGGATCATCTGATTTCAAGAAAAATATCAGATTCATGCATCAAGTTAGAAATAAAATTGCTTACAGATAAGCACACTGATAACAAAGAGAAGAGCTGCTATAAACAAAAGAATTGATAGAAAACATTGATATAGCATACCCAATAACTGAAGAAGCAACAAGGCATCTGAGACAAGGCATCTGAGAAGCCCTATCCCCCTTAATGATTCCCAGGACATTATACACACAGGGCATTAGATCATGGTCCCTGTGATGACTTAAGTTTTCAAACACCTGTTAAACTATATATGAGCAAGTGCTGTTTAAAAGGTTGGAAGTTCTCAACAACAACGAAAAAAAACCAAACAATTCAAGATGCACAAAGGACTTAAATAGATGTTTCTCCAAAGAAGATACAAAAAAGCCAAGAAGCACTTTGAAAGATGCTCAACGTCACTATCATTAGGTAAATGCAAATCAAAACCACAATAAAAGACCACTTCATTCCAGTAGAATGGCTAGTGTTCAAAAAGTAGAAAATAACAAATATTGGCAAGGATATAAGGAAATTGGAACTCTTGAATATTGCTGGTGGAAATGTAAAATATATAGCCACTGTGAAGACAGAATTGTGGTTCCTCAAAAAATTACACATAAAATTACCATATGACCCACAATTTCACTGCTGGGTACATACACAAAGGGATTGAAAGCAGGGACTCAAACAGATATTCGTATACCCATGTTTATAGAAGCATTATTCATAATAGCCAAAAGGTAGAAACAAACCAAAGTCCATCAATAGATGAATAGATAAATAAAAAGTGGTCTATACATATAATGGAATATTATACAGCCTTAAAAAGGAATGAAAATCTGACACATGCTACAACAGGGATGAGCACTGAGAACATTATGCCAAGTCGAATAAGGTAGACACAAAAGAATAAATACTATATGATTCTACTTGTATCGGGTACCTAAAATAGTGAAATTCATAGAAAAAAGTAGAATGGTGGTCACCAGAGGTTGGGGGAAATAAGGTGTTATTGTTTAATAGGTATGGAGTATCACTTTGGAATGATAAAAATTTCCAGATATGAATAGTGGTCATGGTCGCACAACAATGTGCATGTACTTAATGCCACTGAATTATACACTCTAAAAGGATAAATAGTAAATTTTATGTTATGAATATTTTCCCACGATAAAAAAGAGGTCAGGGTCAGTCAGTTGTGATCTGTATAACACTCACTCACTGATAAAGGAGTACTAGACATAATTATGTGGTGAGTTTTCATATAATTTGGATTGGAAACATCAAAGGCAAAGAAAAGCCAGAATGATCCTTGAAGGATGAGTGGGGAAGAAGGAGAAACATGCCAGAGGAGGGGAACAGTAAATACAAAAGTACGGAGGCCAGAACAAACAACCACAATAAAAAAGAAAAAAAAAAAATCCTCCTTCCTATAGTGTGGAACACACAGGAAAAGAGATGTTAAGGGATAGGGAAAAAAATATTTTTCTTATAAAGAGCTAACAAAGCTAGGAAAGAAATTAGGACATACAATAATATAATTTACAATTCTATCAACCCACTGAAATTTTGTTTTGCTGATCAGGGAATGATAAGACTTTTAAAGAAAATAGTTTTAGCAACATAATGCATATTGAATGGAAGAGGGAAAATCTGGTGTTAGGAACACCTACTGGGTGTTGCTCAGTAATACTGGCATGAGATGATAAAAACCCAAACAACATTAACACAAAGATAGTGTTAGGAAGGAAAGAGAGATGAAGAATATAGAAGACATTTCAAAGAAAAATAATGGAATTGGAGATTTAGTAGAGTTATTAATAGAAATATTTATTACATATCAATGACAGGCCATCTAAGTATAGAATTAAGATATGAGGACAATATAATTAAAAGCCTGGAACATTTGGTAGAAAAAAGATCAAAGACCAGAATTTAAAGCAAGTCTTTGCTGTTTATAAGAATTGCAACACAAGAAGGAAGTTGGAGAACGCTTAACAGTCTTACCACATCAGTATTAGGACTTCTTTTATCCCCATTTTACAGACGACAAAACTGAGGCTGAAAAATATTGGTAATTTATTTAATATCTTTCAATCAATAGGGAGAGGAAGAAGAACATACTGCTACTTTAGTAGTAAAAGAGTACAAATGAAATAAACAGTTCTATGTTTTTGTGCTAGAGTAGAGATTTTTCTCAGAGATCACAGCCACAAATCACTGTAAAATAGAACAAAAGCATAAACTCAAGATAAATTAAATATGCTGATAGTGACTCACAATATCTCATAGTATACCTCACAGTGTTCCCCAATGAAATGTTTTTCAAGTTTTTAAGTAAAGTGATATAACACAGGTCATACTGAAAACTAGCCATTGTCTGAGAGTAGAATGATGGTTGCCAGATGAGAAGTGTAGCAGGAAGAGGAGGATAAAGTGGGGACAGTTAATGGGTGCGAAAATAAATTAGTAGTTAGATAGATAGAATGAGCAATATTTGATAGTACAACAAACTGACTATATTCAACAATAAGTTAAGGTACACTTTAAAATAAAGAGTGGAATTAGAAATGATAAACGCCTGAAGTGATGGATACCCAATTACCCTGATTTGATTAATTCGCATTGTATGCCTGTATCAAAACATCACATGTACCCTATAAAGATATACAACTAGGTACCTATAATAATTAAAAATAAAAATTTTTTTAAAAAGAGAAAAGAAAATTAGTCATTGTCTAGCTAATATATCTCCAATTTTTAGGACAGCATACTAAAATAAAATGTGCTTCAGTTTAATGTGTGTTCTAGCAATAGTAGAATAAAAATAGAATGGTAATCCTAATTTTACTACCAAATAAGTTATCTGACAATGTAATAT
>CAUYSK010081407.1:0-12438 GCA_963575035.1 Avahi laniger
CAATTCACAAACTGAAAATTGCATCAGAGTGCCTCAACAGAAGAAACAACCTAGCAGAAGAAACAAGAAGTGAGCTTGAAGACAGACTATTTGAAAATGCACACAGGATAAAAATGAAAAAGAAGAATGAAATAGAACAAATTACGCTTATAAGATCTAGAAAATAGCTTCAAAAAGTGAAAATATAAGAGTCATTACCTTATAAATGGAGTAGGGGTAAAAAGTTTATTCAAAGAAATGCTAACAGAAAACTTTCAAACCTAGAGGAAAAATATGAATATCTAGGTACAAGAAAATCAAATATCACCAAGCAGATTCAATGTAAATAAGACTACCTGAATGCATATAATAATCAAACTCTCATAGGTCAAGAAAAAAGAAAGGAGCCTGAAAGTAGCAAGAGAAAAAAAAGTAAATCCCATATAAAGGAGCTCAGATACATCTGGCTACAGACTTCTCAGCAGAAACTTTACAGTCCAGGAGGGAGTTTAATCACATATTCAAAGTGCTGAAGGAAAAATGGAAAAAACAAACAAACAAAAAAACTTACAATGGAGAATACTGTACCTAGCAAAACTATCCTTTAAACATGAAGGAGAAATAAAGACTTTCCCAAACAAACAAAAGCTGAGGGTATTCAAAAACACCAGCCCTGTCTTACAAAAACATGATAAACAAAGTTTTTCAATCTAAAAGGAAAGGACTCTAACTTGAAACAAGAAATTAACTGAAAGTATAAAACTCATCCCTGTAATACTTTGAAATAAAACAAATATATCTGCATACAATGTGAATTAATGAAATCAGGGTAATTGTATGCCTATATCAAAACATCACATGTATCCTATAAAGATGTACAATTATTATGTACTTATAATGATGCAAAGTAAAAAAAAAAAACAAAAACAAAAAACCAAAACACCTCGCTGGTAAATGATAGTACACAGACAAATACAGAATACTCTAACACTGTAATTGCAATATGTAAACCATGCATATGTTTAGTAGGAAAACTAAAATACAAATCTCTAAAAATAGTTATAACTATAACAATTTGTTAAGAGATGTACAATATAAAAAGGTATAGAATCCACAAAAAGTCAAATAGTGGGGTGAATATAGTTAAAGTGTAGAGATTTTCTGTTTTTTCTTTGCTCATTTTTTTATCTTGGCAATAAAAGTTAAGTTGTCATTACTTGAAAATAATTTGTTATAACTATGGAATGATTTTTGTAAACATCATGGTAACCAAAAGGCACAAATTTTTAATAGATACACTAAAAATAAAAAGCAAGGAAATAAAGCATACTAACAGAAAATGTCATTTAACCACAAAAGAAGACAGTAAGAAAGGAAGATTGGAAGAGAGGAATTACAAAACAAGAAACAAAATGGCAGTAGTAAGTCCTTATCTATCAATAATAACATTGAATGTAAATGAAATAAGTTATTCAATTCTAAGACAGAGTGGCTGAAAGTATAAAAAAAGAAGACTCAACTATATGCTGTCTACAAGTATTTTACTTCCCCTGTAAAAACACATATAGATTGAAAGTGAAAGGGCAGAAAAAGATATTTCATGCAAATGGAATCCAGAAAAAGCAAGAGCACCTATAGTTGTATTAGATAAAATAGACTGCAAGTAAAAAGAGACAAAGAAAGACATCATATAATGATAAGGAGTCAATTTAGCAAGAGACTATACAACTTGAAAATATATGTGCACCTAATATTGGAGGTGCTTACATGTATAAATTAAATATTAATAGATCTAAAGGAGCTAGTGATACAATAATAGTAGGGAAATTCAATACATTACTTTCAGCAATGGACAGATCATTCAGACAGAAAATCAACAAAGGAACTTCAGAATCATATTTTGACATATGTTTCTTCTATGTATAGTTTGTTGAGGGTTTTCATGATGAAGGAGTGTCAGATTTTATTGAATGCTTTCTCTGCATTTACTGAAATCAAAATCATATGTTTTTTGTTTTTAATTCTGTTTATGTAGTGATTCATATTTATGACAAACCCACAGTCAACATCGTATCAACTAGTATCCCTTTTTATCATACATGACCATAAGTGTAATGAAGAGAAGAGCTACTACTATTTTGTTTACTGTTTGAACCTAGAGCATTATATTCAGCATGGACATTGACACATTATTAAATATATAATTGGTTGTTAAATAAATTACTCTCCTTTTCTACCCTACACTGCACAACCATTCAAACCTAAAAATATAAGGGCTACCATCCATGGTTTTGTAATATACGAGCTATGTCAGAGGTCATTGAAGTTTGTGTCTCATGAGCTAAGAAATTTTTCACTTTTAGAAATTGTAATAAAAAAGCAAAGAATATGTGATGGAGACAACATGAAGTCTGAAAAACCTAAAATATTTATAATCTGATCCTTAACAGAAAAATTGCGTTGACTTCAAATCTATGTACATGTTGCTCCCAGGTGTTGTGCAGTACACAATCTGTGCAGCTATTCATGGCTATTTTGAGAGAAACAATTCTTCTTGGGTCCCTAAAGCTTCAAAACTATTTCATGAGTCATTCAAGACCAGCTACTAGGATGGTTCTTTGCCTATGTGATTTGGCCTTATCTCTAGATAAAACATAAACAAATAAAAATCCCCCACAGAAATGAAAACAAAAAATTGGCTTTACTGGCACCAACATTCTCACTGTTTTATTAGTCTGTGACAATGGGTAAATCTAGTGTTCTACAAAACTAGATAAAAAATTCTTCTCTTGCCATTCAATAAAAGCACAGTATGATGTCATTATCTTACATTTGTTTGGCTAATGGCCATGATTCTTCCAGAGAAAACTAACCAAAAATAACATTACAAAAATAAGATCCATATTTTCTTGCAAACCCTGATATTATATATATGTAGTCTTTTTCGTAGGTCAGTGAAGGATAGAAATAACAGGTGTGTAGAAGTCTTAAATGCAAATACCAACTTTCAAAAGCCCTATGGTGAACTGTTCCCATGATATGTAAGTCAACTATAACCTGAATATATCAAAATCACATTCTGTTTCTATACAGAAAGACAATACGAACTCCCTAGAAGCCACATAGTACAACTTTCATTTTTAGGAAGAAACTAGGATAATGAGAAAATCACTGGGAAAGAAACAAAAGAGAAAAAATCCAGTCAATCTCCTATTCCATCAATATGAAGGGAAATATGCCAAGAGCTCTGTGCTTTCTCTTTTAAATAAGAATCCAAAAAAGGCAAACTAGAAAGAACAAAAACAATGTCAATATCAATTATTGTCATATGTCTGGGTAGACACAGAAGTTCTATATGTGCGTTTTTTAGATTGCTCTGGTGAGGTTTTATCAAAATGATTTACAAATAAGTTTGCTTATTTGAGAAAACTTTTATTTATGCTGTTTAAATCAAATATAGAAATAGACCACATAAACAGTTATTATACTTTTCCAGCAGTCTTAGTATACGTATACTAGGATGTATGTATGAATATTTAATCTCTAGAAGTAGACCACAGGAAAGAGTTCTTATGCATTTTCATCAGTCTTAGAATAAGGATATGTGTGTAAACATTTAAGCTCTGAATTAGATATTATATAATCATGAAGTTTGGTCTTATTGCATATTGAAGATAAAAGGGTAAGATTCTACAATGTAAGTGTTTGTAAGGAATATACAATTATAAGACCTTTATAGCAAAATAAGAACAATGAAACAGGAATTTTAGTTATAATATCCACTATATATTTGTATAAATCAAATAAGTAAATAACAGTTGCTAGAATCTAGTAAACTATGGTAGTGTAATTTTTTCTGTAATAAAGTTTATTTTGAAAAGCCTTAAAGGGGAGAAATGAGTTGTGATATAAATATTTACTTATTTTATAAATTGAACATATTAAATTTTTAAATAAAAGGAAACAATCACCAAACTGGACATTAAGAGACTCAATTTCTTTGTTTACTGCCAACTAGCTATGTGACTTAAGAGAGTCACCTAAAGAAACTACCATTCACGGAGCATTTATGATGTGTAAGATACTTTATAACTGCTATGAATTTTTATAGTAGCTTTATGGAATAGAAATCATCCTAATGTTACAGATGAAAAACTGAGATCCATTAACTATCCAAGGTCACACCATAAGTAAGTGGTACAGGCATTTGTTGAACTGGAATCTGTCTAACTCATAAATCTATATGTTCCTCATAGGACTTGCTGCCTAAATTTCTCTAAGTCTTATTTTCTAATAAATAAGAGTGCCGAGCCACAGGATCTCTTTCATTCCTTCCAACTCTTTCAATCATTGTATTTTTTCCTTACTACTGTGTACATTTCTTTCTTAAATTTACTCACACCTCTCCAATCACTTCGTTTTGTCTCTTCTGCTTATTACTTTCCTGCCATTTATTCATGTGTATATATGAATTGGCATTTCATTGCCATTTTCAATGTTATTCTCTAGGCTTTTGAAAATTCTAATCCTACATATCCTATTTCTGGATTTCATTTAGGAAATAAATTTTTTTTATTTTAAAAATAATCTATGCAAATGAAAATAATCAATCACATTATAGGAAATTAAAATGAGCACTATCTCATCTATGATATTGTCTAAAGGGAAGAAAAATATAAAGTTACTATTACTGGAAAATATGTATTATTCTATATATTTTTCAATGTTTTTAATATTTTAAATTCAAATATAATAATTTTTAAATAAATTTTTGTTGCCAAAGATCACAGTGACCTGAAATTACGTATATATACACACATATATATATATACATACACACACACACACACACACACACATATGTGTGTGTGTTTGTTCTTGAGAATAATATTTATTTTTTCTGACTAGTACATTATTTGTAATCATGTCTAATTTTATTAGAATTAATTTTATTTCTAGAAAAGTGCATTTTTACTGTTTTCTGGAGAGTTTTATTTATATTGGCAAATTTCCTAAATAATGTCACCTTATCAGATTCTGTTTTGAGTCATAAATACAAATGTTTCAAGAAGTTAAAATACTACATCAGTCTTTCAGCATGAAACTTTAATGAAATTATCCATTTACAAATTATGCAAGAAAACTAACACCAAACATGTTATTGTTGAAAGTTCTATCTAGATTTAAGAATGCCTAAGTAGACCAAGTCTTACAAAAAGAACAATTCAGCAATCTAACATCTGCCAATATACCTTTTGAATATATTACTCTGACAGGTAATGACAACATTTTAGCTTTCAATTTCTTGCACATGTCCTACTTTTCCAAACAATAGTCAAATCTAACATCAATTTGCTGAATTCATGGCATGTAGTGTAGTAGAAAAACACACAAGCAAATAAACAAATAAGCTAGGAACCTCTTGACTATAGAAATAAATTGGCATGTTTTCACCGTAAAAGTGAAGATGTAGCTTACATTTCTTTAATAGAAGTAATCAGTAGATTTAAAGAGCTACATAGCATTGTAAAATGTTTTTCTATTTTATTTTTCATGTTATTGAAATATATTTTACAAAGCAAAAAAATTAGTCATTTCAGATGTACAATTCAGTTATTTTTAGTGACTTTACTAATGGTGCAATCATCACCATAAATCATTTTAGAACATTTTTATCCCCCCGGTAAGATCCCTCCTAACCATTTTGAGCCAGTCCCCATTCTTACTCCCAGCCCCAGGAAAATACCAACCTGCTTCTGGTCTCTGTACATTTGTCTTTTCTGAACATTTCTTATAAACGGAATAGTGTGGTCTCTTATGGTCTGAGTTCTCTCACTTAGCATAATGTTTTTGGTAGGCAAAATAATGTTCCCACAGGTGTCCACAACTTCATTCCAGGAATCTGTGAATATGCTATCTTACACAGGAAAAGGAAATCTGAAGACAAGATTAAGGATTTTGAGATAAGGACAATATCCTGGATTATCCAGATGAACCCAATCTAAGCACCTGGGCCTTTAAAAGAACCTTTCCATGAGGGGGAGATGTAATTACTTAAGAGTGGTCAGAGAGATGTAGAATGACTGGCTTTGAAAAGGGACAATGGGGCCATAAGACAAAGAACACAAGCTGACTTTAGAAGTTAGAAAAGTCAAAGAAACGGATTTTCCACTTAGAGCCTACAGAGGGACCAGCTGTGCCTGTACCTTGATTTTAGCCCAGTGAGACATGAATCGACATTCCGTTTTAAGCCACTAAATTTGTGGTAATTTGTTAATGCAGCAATAGAAAAGTAATACAATGCTTTAGATGCTCATCCATAACATAAGCTTGAGTCAGTAGTTAGCCCATTTTTATAGCTGAAAAATATTTCACTACATGAATTGAAACTTCCAGAAGGTTTTCAAAATGGCTGCTCCAGCAATAAATAAAAAGTGCTTTTCTCCACATCCTTGCTGACATTTGCTATGATTTGTCTTATGTATTAAAGCTATTCTAGTGGGTGTGAAATGGTATCTTATTGAAGATTAATTTGTATTTTTTTAATGACTAACAATTTTGAGCATGTTTTCATGTGCTTATTAGCCATTTGTATATCTGCTCTGGTGAAATCTTTTGCTCATTTTTTGATTGGGTTTTTTATTCCTTATTCTTGAGTTGCTGGAGTTCTTTATAAATTTTGGATATAAGTCTTTCGATAGGTATTTTACAAATATTTTCTCTGTTGCTTCTTTGCTAGATTGTGTTTTTTGAAATAAAAATTTTAAATTTTGATGATGTTTAATTTATCATTTTCTCTTATGGACCGTGCTTTTGATGCCCCATTGGAGAAGTCTTTGCCTAAATCTTTAACTATTAAATATAACATTTGCTATAGGTTCTAATAGATGTCTTTCATCAGATTAAGGAAGTTCTATTTCAAGTTTCTTAAGAGTTTTTATTATGAATGACTGGAATTTTTCAAATGCTTATTTTTTTAATGTTTAATTATGGATACATAACAGTTGCACGTATTTATGGAATACATATGATATTTTGATACAAGCATACAATGTGGAATAATCAAATCAAGGTAATTAGGATATCCATCACTTCAAGCATTTATCATTTATTTGTGTTAGGAAGATTTCAATTCCACTCTTTTAGTTATTCTGAAACATACATAATTTATTATTAACTATAATCCCCTTATTGTGCTACCAAAGACTAGAACTTATTGCTTCTAACTGTATTTGTATATCTTCAACCATCTCACATTTTATTATGTTTATTAAAATAAAATTTTTTTCTCCTTTAGTCTATTAATATATATTACATGAATTGATTTTTAGATAATAAACCAATCTTACATTCAACAGGTCCATTCGACTCAGGCATGATGTTTAATCTTTTTTTATGATACTGCATTTCATTTACTAATATTTTCCAGGATTTTTGCACTTATATTCATAGGGAATATTCTGAAATTTTTCTTTCTTGGCATGCATTTCTCTGGCTTTCGTATTAGGATGATGCTGACCTTTTAGATTGAATTTAAAGTTGTTTCATGTTCCTCTGTTTTTCGGAAGCATTTGTGAAGACCTAGCATTATTTCTTCTTTAAAGTTTGATAAAATTCAATAGTAAAGACATCTGGGTCTGAGATTTTTTTTTTATAATATTTGTAATTACTAATTCAATTTCTTTACTCTATATTTCTATTCAGATTTTTGACTTTTTCTTAAGTCTTTCAGTTTTCTTAATTGGTGACATTCTAGGAACTTGTCCATTTTATGTATTTTGAATAATTTGTTAGCATAAAGCTATCCATAGCATTCCTTTATAATATTTTGATTTCTAGAGGCCAGTGATAATATTCTGTCTTGCACACATATTTTCAGATTGTGTCTTATCTATTTTTATTCGTAGTCTAGCTAAGGTTCTTTCACCTTTGTGACTCTTGTTAAATAACGAACTTTTCATTTCATTTCTCTGTAATTATTCTGTTTTTTATTTCACTAATTTCCATTCTAAACTTCATTTTTCCATTTCCTCTTCTTGACTTCTGTTTGGTTTGCTGTTTGTTTGTTACTAATGGTAGCTGAGCACACGCTATGGTTGTAGCCAAGTCAGTTTTGCAAATGGAAAATTCCTGATATTAAAACAGCTTATAATTTCCATTTCTGTGATTGTGGCCACATTTCTCATAAATCCATTAGTGTAGATGGATAAAGAAGGTGAATTAGAAAAGAAGGTGAATTATATCCCCCAAATAAGTAATTTTGCACACCTAATTATTAGCCCAGCCTATTAACAGGGAATGACATTTGATGAGCAATCACAAGGCCAAATATATTCTATCTTTCTTGGACCAAATTTAACAAATTTATTCATACATTCTTTTTCCAGGTGTGTTATTAGCTAGTGTGCAATTGTGATAATTTTAATAATATTAGCTGTTAAAATATTTTCATGAAAGTTTATGAAGAAAAATCTTTATGTCTTGAATCTACATTATTTACTAATGTTACCTAGAAGTAGAGGTAGACTGAATGCAGGTGGTCTTTGGCAAATATTAAACAGATCAAGAAAATGTAGAGTATTTGAGAGGCAGATGGAAGGTGAATGGTGGTGCTACTCTAGACTGGCCTAGGTCTAGTCACTATTTGTGGAGCGCTGCAGTCGACGCCATCGGAGGATGGCGCTGAGCACCAAACAACTTTGAGGTAAACATCAGTTGAGCGCATGCGCCAGCAGAGAAACGCCTTTCCCGGGGAGGACCCTAAGGGCATGTCCAATCACAGTTTGCCACCTAGCCTTCACCAGTATATAAGCCTGTGCTTGTTTTGCTTTTTTTTGGTCTTCGCGTTTTGCCCCATTAAAACGCTGTTGAAAGAACTTCGAGTGTTGCGTCCTTCCTGCTAGTCAGGGCGGCGCGACAACTATTTGTCAAGGTCAAATAGTGACTTGAAGGTTTACACTTTCCATAGGGAAGTTGTGTTGAAAACAGTAATACCAGTCCAGACTTCTCTGTCTCTTGGTCTGCTGAATTTATAAAATCTCTTTAACATTTTAACAGCTAATATTACTACAAGCTAAAGTAGGGATTCTTCCGGTTGATAAAAATACTTTTTCCAATGATATACTCAGTATATACTCACAAAGTGGGTTCCGGGTATTACTGATTTTACCATAAAACAGACTCAAGTCATTTATTACCTAATCTTTCCATGAACACCAATGGGTCACATTGGTATTTCAGGTCCTCAGAATTAATATTGGCAAATGGAACCCATAATTTCTGATAAGTTCACCAATGTTTTACTTTATTTTAAATTAAATTGAGTTAATTTAAGACTGGCCTTTTTTCTCCTTTCTCTAATTGGTTTAAATTCATTTATACAATATATTCTATAGCTATTTATGTTTGTAAAATATGAGTCTTTCCAACTTTTCAATATGCATTTTTTCCTTTTAGATTCTACTTTACAATTATTTACTTGGAACACAGTGAGCTGTGATTTTAGAGGTCTGGAGACAATGTAATATGATGAAGATAAGGCAAGAAAAATAACTTATTTCCTTTTTTGAGATAATGCTCAGATGAAAGAATAATAGAGTCTGCATGCAAAGCAAGGAACCATTTCAATAAGCAATTCAAGAGAGGATGCTTTTCTGGCAAAGAAAGATTTCGAGAACTATGGATTTGACGTGATCATATATGGCTGCCTTTTTATATCACCATTTAAATTCTTCAGTTACTACTCATTCCAGAGCAATCACCAAACTTTCACATAAAAAACTTCCTGATGAAGACCAGAAATTTAGCAAACTACAGACTCTAACTATTTGAAATTTGGATTCAAGTGATCAGGCCATAATGATAGAAAATATGTGTTCATATCCTAGAATGTTTCTATTCTAGGCCTCAAGTCAAAAAAATAGGCTTTTAATTTTTTCATTCTATTTCTTTAATTAGTGATATTAGAAGCAATATCTGCCCTCCCACAGTTTTGGAATTATACATGTCATACATACTAACCTAAAACATAAATTTCTTGTCCCTTAAGATATTAACATTTAGAGGTTTCTCATTTCAGTAGTTCAGAGACAGTAATTTAATTTATAATTTCTTTGAGGTATCTCCATATTACTTTCCACAGAGGTTGTACTAGTTTCTAGTCCCACCAGCAGAAGTAAAACTACTATTTGATCCAGCAATCCCATTACTGTGCATCTACCCAAAGGAACAAAAGACATTCTATAAAAAGGACATCTGCACTAGAATGTTTATAACAGCACACTTCACAATTACAAAGATGTGGAAACGACCCAAGTACCCATCAATACCTGCATGGATTAATAAAATGTGCTATATATATATATACCATGGAGTTCTACTCAGCCACAAAGACAGTGGTGACCTAGTACCTCTTGTATTGTCCTGGATAGAGCTGGAGCCCATTCTGCTAAGTGAAGTATTGCAAGAATGGAAAAAGAAGCATCACATGTATTCACCATCAAATTGGTATTCATTGATCAACACATATAGTAGTAACATTCATCGGGTGTCAGGCAGTTGGGAGGGGGGAGAAGGGGATGGGTATATACAAACCTAATGGGTATGGTGTGCACCGTCTGGGGGATGGACAAGCTTGAAGCTCTGACTTGGGTGGGGCAAAGGCAATATATGTAACCTAAACTTTTGTACTCCTGTAATATGGTGAAATAAAAAAAAATACAAAAAAACTCAGTAATTTTTTATTTCTTTCTGATATCCATGGTTTGCTAGTTTTCCTTTCGTTATTGTAAGTTTAGTTTTTACCTCTTTCACTTCCATGTAAGCGAAATAGCCAATTCTAGATTTCATCTATTTCTCTGAGATTCCATTGTCTTTAAATTCCTCTGGTACAAAAATTTCTAGGGTTCTTTGTTGTGAAAAATGGATACTGTCAATTAAACTCAACAAGAGATTTACTTATTGAATATAAAAGGAAGACAGGAGAAATTGTTTTGAGTAAGAGAGAATGATACAAGATTTGCTCAAATTCTCCCCATGAGAATGGCAAGCTTGAGGCACTGTTTCTGGTGCAATGAACAGCAGATACATATTGTGGCATGATGCAGTCTCACAATTGCTACAGCCATTTTAGACATTCTAGAACTTAGTTTTGTACCTTTTTTGATACTTTCTTCTGACTCAAATAGTTAAGAAGAATCATTTGAGTTTGAATTTCCCATTAAGTCTCATGATCTTGGTAAAATATCTACTGCAGTTTAGCCACTATCAAGTTTGGGTCCTCCTTCCCAATTATCTTGGCATTCTAGACAGGGTGTTGAATTCTGTCCAGCCAAGAACATGATAAATGTATAATACATGGATATATACTTCAACCTGCATTTGTCAATTCATGTCATTTTCTGTATCAATGTGAGATCAAGGATGTCTTATGGTATCCCAGACATCCTTGATCTTACAGGCTCTGTGGGGAGTGAATAAGCCTGTCTGGAATTTATCTTCCTCATCCAACCAATGAGTGAGAATAAATATCAAAGTTGCTCTCCCTTCAGAAGTTAATATTAACTGTCTGTTATGATAACCTCATTTCAAGCACAGAGAGTAATCCAGGAATAGTACTTCATATATCCCAAAATAATCTCTCTACAGATTAGTTAATAATCTCAAAATTTTGAAACTTTTCTTAGATATGCTATATTCAGCAAATATCTGTTCCTACAATCTGTAGAATTAGGCTACTTTATCTTTTTTTTCCCCAAACAATACATTCACATTGACCATGATCTGTTGTTTCCAAATTCATTTTATTGCCCATTAGGAACAAAGAGATGGAGAGAGTCGTGATTAGAGTTACAGATGAGTCATAAGTGGAGGAGGAAGAGAAGCCTGTCATCAATCCTTCTTAACAGGACAGTTTTCATGTTTCAGAATGAATAATTGGCTTATGTGTCATGAATGCTGTAAAAATGAGTCTTTTATAAAGACAAGTAATGCTCAGTGTAGAGGTCTTTTAAAAATGTTTAATCTAACTGGATTGTTCTGAGCATCTCATTTTTTAATACTAGCTAATAAGTGAGCCAAATCTTTTTTTTTTTTTTTTTTGAGACAGAGTCCCACTTTGTTGTCTGGGCTAGAGTGAGTGCCGTGGCGCCAGTCTAGCTCACAGCAACCTCAGATTCCTGGGCTCAAGCGATCCTACTGCCTCAGCCTCCCAAGTAGCTGGGACTACAGTCATGCGCCACCATGCCTGGCTAATATTTTTTCTATATATTTTTAGCTGTCCAATTAATTTCTTTCTATTTTTGGTAGAGACGGGGTCTCGCTCTTGCTCAGGCTGGTCTCAAACTCCTGAGCTCAAACAATCTGCCCGCATCGGCCTCCCAGAGAGCTAGGATTACAGGCATGAGCCACCGCGCTGGCCCAGCCACTTTTTTTTTTGAGACAGAGTCTCACTCTGATGCC
>CAUYSK010081411.1:0-45272 GCA_963575035.1 Avahi laniger
ATATATGTGTGTGTGTGTGTGTGTGTGTGTGTGTATGCACACTACTCTGCCATATTAAGGAATGGAATTATGTCATTTGCAGCAACTTGTATTGAACTGGAGGCCATTATCCTAGTGATATGTCTCAGGAATGGAGAAACAAACACCATATGCTCTCACTGATAAATGGGAGCTCCAGGATGGGTACACATGAGCAAAAAGTTGTAAAGGTCATTGAAAACTAAGAAGAGGGGAGGATTGGGGATTGAATGGGATGAGGGATAAAAAACTTACCTATAGGATAAAATGTACACTATTCTTGTGATGGGCATACTAAAAGCCCTGACTTCAGAATTATACAATTTTTCTATGTAACAAGGGTTTCTATATCCTCCCATATTTTGAAATAAAAATTATTTTAAAAAAGAAAGAAAGTAAGTTGCAAAAATTGAGGCCAAGATTACCCATCAGATGAGTAACAGACCCGTACATGGTATCAAGAGTTCTTGTGTTTTGAATAGTCTGTTTGATGAGAAAAGAATTGGTGTAATAAAATTTATTTCTTAAATCCACACAAAGTCAATAAAATAAACTCCTGACACTTAATAGGGGAAGTTTAACTTATGTGCACAAATATATATTTCCCAGCCATGTTAGATCCAAGGAATATTTTCAAGGTTCACTATGGAAAAATCACTCTGTTACTAATCTAACCTTGTGTAAAACCACCAATTTCTAATTGACTGGTTGTTGGCCAAGATGAGAAGCAGGTTTTATGACCTTAGGGAAGTCAAGGAGCTTTGAAACAGAAGACTTTGGTAAACAGATCCCAAACTGTTTTTTTCCTATAATGATGACTTTTACAGAGAGAGAGTTGGAAAAGAAATGAGTTAACACCTGTCTTCGAACTACTATATGTCAGGAAGTCACCACTACTATCTTCAATATTGTTTCTGCCACTACAACCAGTGGACCATTGTCATTGTCTTAAGTAAGGGGCTGGTTTAAACCATTCAGAATTTGGCTAGATGCCAAGGAGGGTTGAGCAGTTCAATTTTGTTCTATTTAAATGTAATCTTATGGCAATATAAGATAGCCAATCTTATACCTCTCTCAGACTGTCTCTATTGTCAACCCAGTGGTCCACAGAGCACAGAAACCACTGAATATGCCACCATAAAGAATTTTGACTAATTAACTTGGAACCAGAGGGCTGGGAGAAATGCTTGTCCCAATTCATCCGTAGGCTACCATTACTATTATTACTTCAATCTATATAATAGCTAAATTTGTATAACATTATTTAAAATTTTTTGTCATTGCTCAGAATCTTTAATTTATTTATCTAGATCAGAATATGTTTTATAAATTTAAACTTATATTTAAAATATGAATAGGTAGAAAACTTCCATTTATAGCTTTCCTATAAAACACATACACACACACACACACACACACACACAAACACTCCTAAGAAAAACTGTACTAACAGATGCATTAATGTATACAACAGTGAAACAAAGCTAAGGGTCGAAGACTGATCAGTATTAAATAGATAAAAAGAGGTGAAAATATTAAAAAGTCTCATTTGTTAAAGATGAATATGTCTAAAAGATTAATGTCAAGAAACCTAAACTTATCCCCACAGACCACTTTTCTACATAGCTTCACTGTCTTCAAAGAACTAAATGGATCAAACAGAATATGATTGAAAGGAAATGGAATTCATTATTTTGTTCAAAGGAAATGAAGAGTAAACAATACTAAAGGTAAATGTAAGGGTGATCAGTCTGAAAAGAAAGTATCATCTAATTATACTAGTAAAGATATGAGGGAGGACATGAAGGAAAAAAACAGTGACAGGATCCACTGTTACTTTGTAGCTACTTCCAGGCCTGACAGTGCAGAGAAATAATACAAGTGCTCATCAGATTCTTTAGTAATGTGGCCAGTTGCACCTTTTTCACTTCTTATCCAAATAAATTAATAGATTTGACAGCAAGATATAATGAATTACATAATCAAGTGCTACAATGGAGGTTACAGAAAGGCAAGTGTTCCACTTCAGGTGGCAAAATTTCCTTAGAAGAACCTTTTTAAAGACCACAATTCAATCTGTAAATTACTTAAAATGTACAATCTTTGGACAAGCTATTTCATCTTGGTTTCTGTTCTTCAGGTCTTTAGTTTGTAAAATATAGTATTAATTCAGACCAACTGAATTAATATGTCAGTATGAATGTTCCCTTAAACAGCATGGAGGCTGAGAATACTATAGTATAGAGTACCAAGAACAAAGTACTTCTCAGTGGTCTTAGAAAAGGGTCCCATTTTCATTTACTTCTAAAGTAATATGGAGTAAAATAAGATGTAGGCAAAGCATGTACACCTATTTTAATTGTAGTAAACAGTTTGGAACTGTAGTTACAAATATACATAGAAATAAACTATAGCTCTGAAGGAGCACAAAGCAGATAAAACTATTAATCAATTGAGTGACCAGAAGGCACCACGACAATTCTATAAGGACTTTTAATCATGACCCTAGTATGAGGAAGAAAATAACATAAACATTTGTTTGGGCCCTAGTCTGTATGCCTCAAATAGTAAAGGTTCAATGAATGGTTATTACTATCTCATTATTATTATTACAATCTCATTCATTCCTTTCTTACAATCACATTGTAAACAGGTAATTAGGTATATTTATCATGCTCATTTTATAAATAGGTAAATTGAGGTGGCTCAAAGAGGCTAGATAATATTTCCAAAATATTATGGCTACTAAACTGCAAACTCCAGACCTGTCCAATGCCAATTATCTTTCAAATCCATTCTATTGTTTCCCCAACAATCTCAGTAAGGCACACTGCATCAAGTGTAGAACATCAGGGAAAATAAAATAAGAGCTCTATGGTAGGCGGAATAATGGCCCTCCAAAGATGTCCACATCCTAATCCTCAGAACCTGTGAAAATGTTTGGTTACATGGAAAAAGGGGAATAAAGTTGTAGATGGAATTTAGGTTGCTAATCAACTGACTTTGAAATGGGGAGATTATCATGGATTATCTGAGAGTGTTTAACAAAACCACAGATTTCTTTCTCAATGAAAGAGTAAGGCAAAAGAGGGAGAACCAAAGAAATTCCAGCATGAGAAAGATTCAGCTAGCCACTGTCAGTTTTGAAGATGGAAGAGTGCTATTAGCCAAGGAATGAGGGCAGCCTCTAGAAGCTGGAAAGGCAAGAAGACACATTCTTCCCTAGTGGCTCCAGAGGGAATACAACCCTACTGACACCTTAATTTTAGCCTACTGAGACCCATTTTGGACTTCTTACTTGCAGAATGGTATGATAATAAGTTTCAAGACACTAAATTTGTGGTAATTTGTTACAGTAGCAGGAAACTAACATAGACTGCATTGCTAAGTCCCCAGAAAATGAAACATACCATACTAAAATGACATATACTATGTTTCTATTGAGCTAATACCTTATAAAATTGACCAACATCAGACTATTACAAGAAAAATTATGACCGAAGAATTAATCAATATGTATAAAAAAACATTAAGTGCTTTTATGTATAAGCCATTCTCACAAAATTCATTAGCAGTTTAATTATATTCATATTGCAAATTTGAAACTAAATTCCAGGAAGCTAAATTAATAATGTGAAAATGTGACCAACTTCACTTAGTGATCAGATAAATGAATATTGAAACAAGATGCTATTTTTCTTTTTTGAGATTTGACATAAAGTTTGAAAATATCTAGTCCCGGCAAGTCCTACCATAAACTTAGTGACTTAAATGACACAAATTTATTATCTTATGCTTTTGGAGATCAGAAGTTTGAAATGAATCTTAAAAGGGCTAAAATCAACGTGTGGGCAGGACTTAACTCCTTCTGGAGGCTCCAGGAGAGAATCCCTTTCCTCGCCTTTTCTAGCTTCTAGAGGTCAAATTTGCCTGCATTTGTTCGTTCTTGGCACTTTCCTTGTATCTCTCTCTCTTTCACCCCTATTCCCATCCTCACATCTCTGATTCTGATCTTTTACCTCTTTTTTAAGGACTATTGTAATTACATGGGTGCTATCCCTCCCCAAAATCCAGGAAACATTCCCATATCAAGATTCTTGATCATATCTACAACGTTTCTTTAACTATATAAGATAACATTCTTATGTTTTGGAAATTAGGATGTGGATATCATTTGAGGGGAGTATTATCCTATCTATCACAATAAGTATGAAAGTTGTATGTACAAGGATCCATTTTTACAATCATTTGATCATTTACAAGATAATTTGTAATAGTGAACTGTTGGAAATTGTCATCAATAGCAGGCTATCTAAATAAATGATGGCAGATTTAGACAATGGAATACTCCGAAGTTACTTAAAAGCGTGAGATTTATGTGTATTAATGAGGAAAAATCTCCAGAGATGTTAAATATAAAAAGAATGGTAAAAAATTACATATACGATTTGACTCATACAATTTGACTGATACATAAATAGATTTCATATACTTATAAAATTTCTAAAAAGATACACACACACACACATACACACACACATACACACACACCCATAGGATGTTCCCTCATGCCTACTCTCCATTACTCCCTACCATAGAGGCAAACAGGAAACCATTATTCTGATTTCTACTCCTCCAATCTCCAGATTAGTTTTATCAATTCTTCAAATTCATATAAGTTGATTCTTACAGTGTGTATTCTTTCGTGTCTGGCTTCTTTCACTCAGGACAAAATTTTTAAGAGTACTCAAATTGTTGTATATATCAGCAGTTTATTCCTTGAAATTGATGAGTAGTATTCTATTATATGGATATAACAAAGTTTGTTCATCCATTCTACAATGAACTTTAGGATGTTCCAATTTGGGCCTATTATAAATAATACTGCTATAAAAATTATGACAGAAGCCCTTTTGTGGAAACATGTTTTCATAACTTTGAGGTAAATATCTAGGAGTAGAAGTATTTGCTCATAGATTAGGTATATGTTTAGGTTTCAAAGAAACCACCAGACTTTATCCTAAAATAGGTATATTATTCCACATCCTACCAGAAGTGTATGAGAGTTGCAGGCATTTGACATCCTGGCTAACATTTGTAATCAGCCTTTTAGAATATTTTATACTGTTGTTGGCTTGCCTTTTCAATTTTTAATGATGGCTTTGATTAATAGAAGTTTTAAAATTTTGGGGGCTTCACTTATTTATTATTTTTATGATTATTGTTTGTTTTATTCAGTCTAATAAATATGTTCTTGCCCAGTGGCAAAAAATAAATGAGATATCGCTTAACTCCAGCGAGAATGGATTTTATCAAAAGTCCCAAAACAATAAATGTTGGCATAGATGTGGAGAGATAGGAACTTTCATACATTGCTGGTGGGACTGCAAACTAGTACAACCTCTGAGGAAAGCAATATGGAGATACCTCAAAGAGCTACAAGTAGAACTATCATTTGATCCAGCAATCCCACTACTGGGCATCTGCTCTAAGGAAAAAAAAGACATTCTGTAAAAAAGACATCTGCACTCAAATGTTTACAGCAGCACAATTCACAATTGCAAAGATGTGGAAACCTCTTAAAGTTTTCTTCTAGAAGCTTTATTAAGTAAATTTTACCTTTATTATGTGTGCAATTAATCTCAAGTTAACTTTTGTGTACAATGTGAAGTATAAATAAAGTGTTTTCCTTATGAATATACAGTTGTTCCTGCACTATTCCTTGAAAATTCTATTTTCTCCCTATTCAATTACTTTGATGTCTTTGTCAAATATAACTTAACCATATATGTGAGGATCTATTCCTGGACTCTCATTTCTCTTTCACTGACCAATTTGTCTTTCCTTTATGACAATACATAACTACTAAAATAACTATTATTTTTACTACTATAGCTTTGTAATAAGTCTTAAAATCAGGTAGTGTGAATCCTTCAAATTTGTAATTTTCCAAGATTGTTATCCATTCCAGGTTTTTTATACTTGAATATCAATTTTAGTGTGTTTTTGGAAATTTATACCAAACAATAGATATTGGCATTTGGATTGAGTATATAGATCCATTTGGGGATAATTGACATGTTAAAAATAAGTCTGTCATGTGTTCATATAGATTTTCTTTTTTTTCTGTTCAGTGTTTTGAAGTTTTAGGGTAGATATCATAGATAGCTTTGTCCAATTTATTCCTAAATACTTCATTTTTTGATGCTATTATAAATTGTATTTTAAAACATCATTTTGTTTATTATTAATAAAAATAAATATAAGCTATTTTTATATATTGACCCTGTATCCTGAACCCTTGCTGAGTCCATGGGATAGGTCTAACCCTGTGAATTTTCTATATACACAATCACATTATATGTGAATAGTAAGAAGTTTACTTCTTCCTGGTTAATAATTATTCCTTTTATTTTATTATTTGCCTATTGTTTGGACTAGGACCTTCAATACAATGTTGAATGGAAGTGGTGTAAGTATTCATTAAGTATGGTGTCTGCTACAGGTTTTTGATAGATGCCTCTTAACAAGGTTGAGAAAATTCCCTTCTATTCCTATCTTACTGAGTGTTTTTTCATAAAAGGACATTAGATGTTGTCAAATTTTTTTGCATAAATTGATACTAACATACAATTTTTCTCATTAATGTTAATGTGATCAAATACATTGCTTAATTTTAATATGTTTAACTTATTTTACATTCTTGGGAGAAATCTCATTTAGTCATAATGTATTATTCTTTTTTATATTACTATATTTGTGTGGTTTTTTTTCTTTTTTTTTGTTTTTGTTTTTGTTTTTGTTTTTGTTTTTGTTTTTGAGACAGAGTCTCACTCTGTTGCCCGGGCTAGAGTGCCCTGGCATCAGCCTAGCTCACAGCAACCTCAAACTCCTGGGCCCAAATGATGCTCCTGCCTCAGCCTCTCCAGTAGCTGGAAATACAGGTGTCCATCACTACACCCACTAATTTTTTCTATTTTTAGTAGAGACAGGGTCTCATTCTTTCTCAGGTTGATCTTGAACTCCTGAGCTCAAGTGATCCTCCCATCTTGGCCTCCCAGAGTGCTAGGATTACTGTTGTGAGCCACAGTGCCCTGTCGATATATTGCTATATTTGGTTTACTAATACTGTGTTAAATATTTTTGTGTCTAAATGCCTGAAAGACATGAGTATATAATTTTCTTTTCTTGAAATATTTTTCTCAGGTTTGCTACTAGAGCTACACTGGCCTAATTAGAAGAAATTGGAAAAAATTCTCTTTTCCTTTACTTTATGAAACAGTGTGTGTAAAAATGGCATAATTTCTTTCATATATTTGATATAATTATGCAGTTATACTTTCTGGACCAGACATATTCTGATAAAAGTTTTCAGTTGTCTATTTCTTCATGTGTCAATTTTGGTAAGGTAAAAAAAAGAATAAAATAGAAAACATAAGTAAAATTAGAAACAAAATAAAATGGTAGATACTTTACTTATCTCATTTTACATACCTAATAAAACCTTGAAGCCAAATCTAACAATGACATTTTAGAAAAGGAAAAGTATAGGCCAATCACACTCATACACATAGATCTAAAAATTCTGAAGAACGAAAAGATACCAAATCCAGCAATATAAAAATAAAGTATATCATAACAGAGTTGGATTAATATCAAGAAAGCAAGTTTAGCTTAACATGAAATAATATTGTTCACTGTATTAACAGATTAAAATAAAAAGCAATATGGTTTTCTCAAAAATATAGAAAAAATGATAATATTTAGCCCATTTATGTTTACAACATAAAAAAAAACTCTTAATAAGCTAGGAACAAAAGAGAGCAGCCTTAATCTGATAAAGGATATCTGTGAAAACCTAAAAGCCAATATCAAACTCAATGGTGAATTGTTGAAAGCTTTTCCTTTGAGATAAAGAGTAAGACAAGCATGACCACCACAATTATCTCTAATAACCATTGTCAGAGTTCTTAGGCAACACAGTAAGAAAAAAGTATAAGTATTATAAGTAAAGAAGCAAGTTTTCATTGTTTGTAAATGATATTATCTATATAGGAAACCCAAAATGATGTACAAGTATATTAGTACATTTCACAAATATATATAGCAAGTTTAGTGGATGATAAAGCAATTTAAAAAAATCAATTGTATTTTTGCATACCAGCCACAAACTTTTTAAAAAATCAAATTTTAAAATGTAACTATTAAAAGGCATCAAAAATATTAAATGCCTTGGAATAAATCTAACAAATGATAAACAAAACTTCCGAGAATCTTACTGAGACATATTCATGAAGACTTAAACAAAGGAGAGATATACTATATTCTCAGATAACAAGATGCAATTTTATAAATATTATCTCTCAATTGATCTAAAGATTTAATGCAATCCAAATTAAAATTACAACATATTTTAGTGTGTGTGCAATTTAGAAGTCTAATTCTAATTTGATCAGGTCCCATTTATTTATTTTTGTTGTTACAGTGATAAATTTTGGGGTTTTCTTTGTAAATTCTTTGCCTAGGCCAATATGTATAAGAATTTTTCTAACATTTTCTTCTAGAATTATTATTGTGTCATGCCTTAGGTATAAGTCTGTTATCCATTGTAAACTGTTTTTTGAAAGTGGTGAGAAGTGCAAATCCTATTTCAGTCTTCTTCATGCAACTATCCAATTTTTCCAACACCATTTATTGAATAGAAATTCTTTTCCCCAGTGTATGTTTTTGTCTGCTTTGTCAAAGATCATAGAGCAATATGAGGATGCTTTCATATCTGAGTTCTCCATTCTGATCCATAGGTCTATGTCTCTGTTTTTGTGCCAATACAATGCTGTTTTCATTACTGTAGCCTTGTAGTATAGCTTTAAGTCTGGTTACGTGATGTCTCCAGATTCGTTCTTATTACATAAAGTTGCATTGGCTATCAGGGTCTTTTCTGGTTCCATAGAAGCATATAACTAATTTTTCTAGATCTGTGAAAAATGATGCTATATTTTAACGGGGATCACATGAAATCTGTAAATCACTTTGGGTAATACAGACATTTTAACAATGTTGATACTATCACTCCGTTAGCATGATATGTTTTTCACTATGTTTACATCCTCTGTGATTTCTTTCCTCAGTGTTTTGTAGTTCTCCCTATAGAGGTCTTTCACCTCCTTAAATTTTATTTTCTTTGCTTCTATTGTGAAATGTATTGCGTCTTTGATTTGATTCTCAGTTTGTTATTGGCATGTATGAAAGCTACTGATTTGCATGTATTGATTTTGTAACCTGAGACTTTGACAAATTTATTTATCAATTCCAGGAGTCTCTTGGTTGAATCTTTGGTGTTTTCTAGGTATAAGATTATATTTTCAGCAAAGAGTGATAGTTTGATCTCTCCTTTCCCCATTTTAATACCATTGATTTTCTTCTCTTGTTTGATTGCTCTGGGTAGGACTTCAAAAATCATGTTGAAGAAAAGTGGTGACAATGGACAAACATGACTGGTTTCAGTTCTAAGCAGTAATGCTTTCAATTTTTCCCTGTTCAATAGGACGTTAGTTGTGGGTTAAAAAACTTCTACAGAATCAACGATACAATCAACAAAGGAAACATACAGCCTACAGAATGGGAGAAAATATTTGCATGCAATACATCTGATTAAGGACTGATTACTAGAATATACAAAAACACAAGCAAATCAGCAAGAAAAAAAATCAAAGGACCCCATTAAAAAGTGAGCAAAAGACATGAACAGGAACTTTTCAAGAAAAAATAGACTAATGACCAACAAACTTATGAAAAATGCTCAGCATCTCTAATCATCAGGGAAATGCAAATCAAAACCACAATGAGATATCACCTAACTCCAGTGAGAATGGCTTTTATCAACAAGTCCCCAAACAACAAATTCTGACGTGGATGTAGAGAGATAGGAACACTCATACATTGCTGGTGGGACTACAAACTAGTACAACCTCTATGGAAAGCAGTATGGATATACCTCAAAGAGCTAAAACAACTATCATTTGATCCAGCAATGCCACTACTGGGTATTTATCCAAAGAAAGAGACATTCTGTAAAAAAGACACCTGTACTCAAATGTTTATAGTAGCACAATTCACAATTGCAAAGATGTGTACATCCAATTTTTAATTTGAAAAACAGGGATTATAAAAACAATAGCTACCTTCAAGACACTGTTTTAATGTAGAAACCATATATGATGCACTTAGAAAAATTAGATGAGATGTAGTAAATGCTCAATAAATTCTTCTTCTCATTATTATTATATACAAGGTACTAGCACACATATCTCATTTTATCTCCATGATCCCTAACAATTCTGTTTAGAGATATATCCATATGCTTATTTGACAGATGAGATGACAGATGTTCAAGGCAGTAAAGTGAAATATTTAAAGTCATACAGTTCACACCTGGCAAAGCAGCCATTTTAAAACAGACCTGCCTGACTGCAAATCACTTGCCAATTTCCATGACTTTTACCTCTTAATATTCTATTGCTCAGTAGTTTTAGGTGGAACATAATTTAACTTAATATTAATGATTTCCCCAGCTATCACATAGGCAATATTATCATGCTGTGCATAATATTCTTTATGGCCAATACTTCTAATCTCCCCATTTCCACAGTTGCCACTTAAAGCCTTTGGTCATAAGTACACAGGGCAGATATTCTTTGCCTCCAAACCTGGGGAGAGCCTTGACACTCCAGGGATGGGAACTGGAAGCATTTTCCTCCATATCCTTGTAATCAATCACCCAGGGCTCTAAAGGCTTAAAATTCTGTTTAATGTTTTTTCTGGAATTATTTCATAAATCCTAACAATCTTTGTTTTAAAGTCCTCCTTATTGGAGAAGTTAGGTTTTACATACATTTATTTCTCTCACCCACATCAGTAATATTCTGTATGCTGTACAAAGCCATAAAATTATCTTATATGTGACATATAACATTTATAATTCAAAATCAACTTTAACTCAGTGTTGTATTGGCTGTTATCATGTGGTAAGATATTAACCCTTATTCATTCATTTATTCACTCAAAAAATTATAAAGTACCTACTTTGTATTAATAATGTTAAATAAGATATGTTCCTTGCCTTCAAAGAGCCTATAGTCTGGGGCAGTCTAGGACTTCCAGCATCATAGTTATTTGAAATGTTTGTTAAAATGTATGATTTTGGGCCTCACCCACACCTAGAGAATCAGATTCTCTAGGAATGGGTCTCAAGAATCTATATGTTAATGAGACCCTTCAAGTGATTTTGATATAGAATAATGTACAAAAAGTATGGGTTTGTGTCTAATTTATAATATATCAGGGTACTGAATTAAACATTAGCCCTTATAGCTGAAAAATAACTTGGTGATCTTCTGGTGTATCATAAAATTACATTTTACACATGAGAAAACTGAGATCCGTAAATTGGCTCGTCCAAAGTCACTTATCCTATAGGCATATCTGCAACTGGAAACTGGGTCATCTCACCATCATAGGTTGACTATATAATGTATTGTTCAAGCCGGTACAGTTTTGAGAGGTAAAAGGTGAAGTATTATTAATAATTACACTGAGACAGCAAGCATAAACTGGAACTTCCCTGGGAAAACCAAGTCCTATAGTCAATTTACCTAATCCTCAGGTAATGTTTCATAATCATGTATTCATCAAATAGGGCAACCTACCATGAAATGTTTTCCTTCTTTTATAATCAATTTTTATTGTCACACATAACCACTTCTAAGTTCCACCATTGTCACCATCCATCCACTTGAACTTAGTGGAAACATAATTCCCCTCTTCTAACACAAGAAAGATGTGATCTTTACCTTCTCAGGTGTCCATGAAGTGGACATAGTAGAGTATATGTGTTAAGAGTTTAGGCTCTGGGTTCCTATAGGCCTGAGTTTGGATCACAGCTATATCATTTACTAGATAGGTGACTTTGACAAACTTCTTATGTAATGTTTCTGTGCCTTAATTTATTCACTTGCAAAATGAATTATTTTGAAGGTTAAATGAGTTAATGCAAGTAAAGTGGTCAGAAGACTGTGTGGCACATGGTAAGCACATAGATGCTCTTCATCATTATTATTAAGAAAACTTTCAACACTGATCTTTTAAAAACAATTTTTGGACAGGAGATATATATAGGAAGACTAATTAGATCATTAGACAAAGGTAGTTATTTGTATTCACTTGGTGGTTTGGAATCAGGCCAAACCAAGTTTGAATTCTGACTTAGCTACCAATTACCTTTATGTCTTTAGGAAAATTACATTGCAAACCTAAAAACCTCAGTTTTCTCAATTATAAAACGTGATTAATGTTAGTAAGTGCATTACAGTCATGTTATGATGTTTAAAGGTCATCAACACAAGTAATTTCCACAGAACCTTGATTAGTAGGCACCCAATAAATATCAGATGTCATTACTACTGCTATTGTTTTTATTATGGATCATCAATACTTTTTATTTAGCTGGCTTTTAATTATAAATGACATAAAGTTTAGAATGCTCGATAAATATCCTTACTCAAAACCAACTCTTAGATTGGCCACTTTTATATCCATCTTTTTTGCATACTGTTGCATTTCCATAGTTACAACCTCTGGCTCACCCAATCCAAATTTCTTTTTTTTAAAATAAGTGAAATTGGACAAATGCAAAAGTTGAATTTTCAGAATTGTTATTCAAAATAAAATAAATAACCAAATTTTCACCCTCATATTTGAAATAATTCTTTTCTTTCTTTTTTTTTATTTTTTTGTTAAAGTTGATCCATTATGTAAAATTATTTTTAAAAGTACAAACCAAAAAATGCATCCCTATGAATATTACTAATCCTTTTATAACACTGAATATCAGAACAATCCATGTGCAACCAACTTTATATCCTTTGAATATTTTAGCAACAATAGTGAGATAATGAGAACTTAACTAGGATTTACAAATTTTTGAAATGTACATTTAAAAAAATTGACTACAATTGAAGGTCAATGAATGAGATCATTAACAAACTCTCATTACTTGTCAGTGACCTATAATAGTATTAATTTTAAATTTGCCTTTTGAGGTTTTCATTGTCCTTATGTGGCTATGATTTCTCATTACTTGAATATCATAAATTTCATTGTAAACATTCAAAATCTCATTCAAAAAAAGATTTCAAGAGCGACATTATATGAGAACTTCAAATGTTATATCATACATTTGAGGGCCTTAGAATGATACTCTGCTCCCAATAAAGGATGTGGCTATATGTGGGTATGTATGAATGCCTGTATTTGTCTAATGCTATACTGTATGTAAAACACATTTTATCCTTGGACGTTGAGAAAGTAAAACTTTAGTTTTATAACTATATTAATAATTATCAACTCTGTATATGAAAATCCCACTTCTTATCTATCTTCAGTAATATATGAGTTGAGGGTTGTTTTTCAAGAATGGGAATGAGCACACACAAACTAATTCAGTGATTCTGGCAGAGACCCTTTTATGGAAAATATCTTTGCAAGATACTGGCTCAGAATAGAAGTCCTCCCCTGTTCTAGACTGAAGTTTTGTGCAGTGAAAGGTTAAAAGCTTCATATGGAAATTTAATTAACCATTATTTATAAACTCAAGGTTTGGTCTTCATTAGCCCTAATTCTTACATACATTCGCATTCAGAAATGTCATGATAAGTTTGGGAATTCATGTATGAGTATGCTTTCCTATACTTTTATTCTCAGGTTTAGGTATTGTTAAATTATGATAATTATTAGCTCTCAAATATTTATATTACCTCAATAATTACTTGTATATTTTAAGCAAGCTTTCATAACAATACTAAGTTTAGATATTAGATAAAAATGTTTGTCTTATTTAAACAGTTTCAATGTTTTGTTTCATTTTAACCAACCGAATATATTCTCTAGCTAGTGCTAGAAGAGTTACAAGTCCTTGTCATGACTGTTCTGCTTAAGAAGATACTTAAGATGTTCATAAATATTTCATAGGAGCAAAGAGTCTTAGAATTTCTAATTACAAACATAATTTCTTGAAAGGTGTACTAAAGAAGTGATACATTAAAGGTAGAGGGCATTTTTAGAGGTTGCTGTAAAACATAGCTGACATTTCCATTTTATAACCTTGGGCTAGTAATTGGAAAAAACAAGATTGTCATTCATTTAAACAATTCTTGAATACCTATTATGTGCTAGGTATTTTTCTAGAGGCTGAAGATAGAGAAATCAGATATAGTCACAAGTTTTGAGGGTATATCTCCTACAGTTTAGATTTCATTGGTATAAAATACTGTATGTCTTCTGTTATAAACATTTATAATTGTTTATAATTGACATATAAATTGAGTTTATATGTCAGTTGTACTTTCTCTCCACGGGGAATGGAATTCCCATTAAATAAAGTTAAAATATTACTCATAAAGAAATAATGCTGTAAACACAAGGCATTTCTTTTAAAATTTAAGTTTTAGAAATATCAGATGGGTTCAGAATTGTTTTTCCCCATCTGGCTTATGCTTTCTGCCAGTTTGTATCTTGCTCTTATTCCAATAGCCATCTGCTTTTTCTCCCTTACCAGTGCTGGTGGAAGCATGACCTCCAGACACACAGCTTTGGCATACTTCATTTGTTCTTGAGAATTCAAACTTGGCCAGATGTTTCCTTAGCTTATCTTTTGGACTCTGGGCTGGATTTCAATCCAGATTTCACACTGAGTATGTCACCCAGAGAATGTGCTCTCACTCAATTAAAGATGATCAACTACTCATCATTATAAAGTGAAAAAGACAACAGACACAGAATGAAATTGGTAAATTCCTTCTCATTTTTGCAAAACTTATTTTAATTTTTAATTCTAGCCTTGTGCAATACGAGAAATCTTGCATTTGGATTGATGTCTTGTTAGTAAAATTTCAATAAAAAGTTAGCATGACATTAAGTGCCTAAAACTTTCACATTGTAGGGTCATGTAAATCTTTAGCTTTTAGAAAATATCACACAGTTAATGATAAATATCAAGAGGTATAAAAGTTGTAGTACAGATCAAATCAGAAGTATGTCTATAATTATTAAAACATCTGGTATATATAATTATTTAAACCTCTGAAAAAAATTAAATAAGTCAGATGGCAACATAGAATTTATTTAGTTGTCATAAAATCTTTGATATAAAAAATAATGCTGCATTCAAAGCATTCATATTAATTTTAAGTTTAAGATAAAATAGGCACATAATCAAGGAGATGGAAAACCTATACACTTCATCGGGTGCTGTTCAGGTTGTGTCGGGGTGGGTTAACTCATAACTAATGGATGCTGAGTGCACTGTATGGGGGAAGCGCACGCTTGCAGCCCTGGCTTGGGTGAGGCAAAGACATTATATGTAACCAAAATGTTTGTACCCTCATAGTATTCTGAAATTAAAAAAAAAAGAATAAAAAAATAAAATAAAATGGAGGTAACGAAAAAAAAAACTATACATTGAAAACTATAAAATATTGAAGAAATTGAAGACACAAATAAATGGGAAGATATCCTGTGTTTATGGGATAGAAGAGTTAATATTATTAAAATGTGCATATTCCCCAAGGTGATCTACAGATTCAGTGCACTCCTTATCAAAATTCCAATGACATTTTTCATAAAAATAGAAAAAATAATCCTGAAATTAATATGGAACCACAAAAGACCCTGAGTAGCCAAAGTAATCTTAAACTAAAAGAACAAACCTGGAGGAATCACACTAATTGACTTCAAAATATACTACAAAGCAATAGTAGCCAAAACAGCATGATACTGGCATTAAAAACTTGTCCAAGCTCTGCCTCTAATGACTATATTTTCTCGGACTAATCATTTCATTTTTCTTAGCAGGGGGGATGCTTTTGTAAAAGGAGGAGAAAGATGTTACTACGTACTTTGTTTTGTATATGAAAAATTAAAACTAATGCAATATTTTCCAAAAAAAAAAAACAGACATATAGATCAATGGAACACAATAGAGAGCACAAAAATAAACCTACACTAAAAAGGAGAGTGGGGAGATGCTGGTCAAAAGACACAAAATTTCAACTAGATAGGATGAGTAAGTTCAAGAGATCTATTGTACAACATGGTGACTATAGTTAGTAGCAATGTATTGTATTCTGAAAATTGCTAAGAAATTAGATTTTAGGTGTGTTTGTTTTCACTACAAAAATGGTAAGTTTACGAGCTAATGCACGTGCTAATTAGCTCAATCTCACCATTCCACAATGTGTATATGTTTCAAAACATTATGTCGTACGCATAAATATATACCAATTTTATTCATCAATTAAAATTGAATAAATAAATTAAAATTAAAGTAAATAACAGACATAAATAAGTGCAATGAGATATTGCCATTGTAATCAGGAGTCTAAATTGTTCATGGTGAGTACATAAGTATCAAATAACAAAACACTCCTCAGAGTATTTTTGCCCCTGCCTTAAAACAGAGTTGGGATTATTGAGGGCAGAAAGAAACTTACAGTGATTCTCTAGGCTGACATATAAAATTGGATGTTTTAATTTACCAGTTTTGCAAAGATTGAAGAAACTGACAAAACACAAAATAAGTATGTTGGGGAGGGGATTTAAATTTGTAGAACCTTTGTACAATGTTCAATATTTAAATTATTTTAAAACTATATACACTTTGACCCTGCAACTCACTTCCAGGGTATATACAAAGAACATTTTTCCTGCAAAGAAGATTCCCCATACCCCAGGGAAATTATTCTAAAACTACTTCTTTAGGTAATAGCTCACTTTCTCTGTACCCTGGAGGAAAAGTATGACTTATGGGAGAAGAAACAAAAATGTATGGACACATTGCAAGCTGCTGCCTACTTCTAGGCTCCATAGAAGTCCTTGACCTAGACAGAATTTCTTTTGCTGCCAGTGTTGTCAGTGGAACCTTGTGCAAATTGAAATAAATTAATCCTGGCTTATTTGATCATTGCTCTATAAAAACAATGTTGAGTCTGTCGATGTTCACAGTTTGAAGAACATTTGGTTCATTCTTGTTCAACCAACTAAAAAAAATTAAGCCTAGAGAAGGGAAGTTTCTTACTCAAGAATATATAGTAAATTAGTAATTGACCTGAGAATTGAATATATGTTTGTTCCAATTCTAATCAAGTGCATTTTCCCCACTATGCCACATTGTATTTCTCACTAACTTTAATCATGCATCAGCTCGTATACATCTTAAGGTCAGGGGTCTGGTTTTAATAATTTTTACTGAACCATATATCATAGCACAGTATGTATCACAACATAGATGTTTTCCAAAATGTTATTTTAATGAAGCAGTCACCCGCAGACTGGTGACAACTGAAAGAGATGATACAGAGACAGACAGAAAATCTGAGTTTGAGCCTTAGGTATGTTCCAAGATGGAAAGTACATTGAGAAGGAAGAGCAAGTGAAGAAGTGACCAAAGAAGAGAAAAAAATATGTCATATTCTCAAGGAAGCCTAGTTAGGAACTTGAAGAATTAGTTTATACAGCCCTGGAGAGCAGGGACCCTATTAGCTTTTTTTGCAACATCGTCATTATTTGACTCATATAACTCTATGCCTCCAGATCTAGATCATAGCCAATTCACATTTTGGAGGATTTTTTTTAGCACTGGCAAATATTTGACCTATTTAATGACTATCCTAACAAAACTGAAAATTGCAAATATTTTTTCGATTAAGCAACTCAGAAACTTTCCACCATGCTGTCAATGCCATGAATGAGCAAATGTTTAGTAAGCATTTCTTGATGCTGAAGAGAAAAGTTGTCTGGGAATATTGTGTTCTCAAGAAAAAAAATTACATGAACAAGCCTTAGGCTTATAATAATCAGGACACCAGTGGCCAGGAAAATCACTGAGAGAGCAGAATCCTCACCAAAACTCTGAAAGATCATATCAAATAGATTTCTTCCAGGAGGAATTTGACCTTGGCCTTGGCTACTATCTAGTATACTATAAATTAAGTAGGGATACTGATATTGCTGCTGATAATAAACAAAGTAGGACTTCTCTGTGAGTATATTATTTCAAGATATAATAATTAGCCTTCAACTAATAAAGACACTTAGGGTGATCATTTCTAGGTTCTAACCATTTCCCTTTATGTGAAAGATAATTTGTTTCCAAGGAAGCAAAAGATGTAAAAGATATGTTGTTGATCTTTCTTCAAAAGTATAGGGAGGAATGCAGAACATTTTTATCCCTTCTACTTTGCATCCTCTATTGCTGCTAGCAATCTTAAGAGATGCTAATAAATTTAATTTGAAGGCAAAGCTTGTAAACTACTGTATTTACAAGTCTAATGTGAGCTGCACAAAATTCAGGAATACCTGCTTCAAAAAGCTATCCAATTGTAAAGAATATGTATCTTTTTTCACTATTTTCGTTTAAACGGTTTTGAAGTAAACCATTTCATTAATACAAAAAAATGAGAACAACTTAATAGACATGGTATAAATTATTTAGATAGACACTTACATGATTACATAAACTAACTAAACTTCCAGTGACATATAATCTGATAGAATGGTGAAACAGTGCTTTCAGCTAACATATTCCACAAGTATTTGGGTCAATTACATATCATTTGACATTTTGGAAATAAATTTCTTGTTAAGTGGAAAGTGATAAATTTGGTTTATAGTAATTATACATAGACCATATAATTAAAATGTAATAACATTTCAAGTCTAAAAAATGGGTTCTATTTGGAATTTAACATTGTAGAAACTTGGACATAGCATAAAATATAAACTTATTTTTAATCATTTTCTAAAAATTCTAATTAAAGGAAAAACATGATTCTGAAGCTAAAATATATCAATAATGTAATGGAAATCTCAGATGACTGAATGAGGCATACAAAACAGAGAGATCCAAGATGTTTTAATGCTCTAAAAATACCTCATTCTGACCCTTATCTCCTGCATCAAACATAGTTCTTTAAAATAGCAGTTAATTCAAAAATAATTCACACTTATATTCTGGGAATTCACAACTTTTCAAGTAAAATATTTAACTATAACTTTATAAAAGACCTTTATGAAAAATATCAATTTAATTCAATTTAACAAATATTTATTGAATGCCTGCCAGGAGCTAAGTAGACTCTGGAGTCATAAAGACGATAAGATCACATAAAAACGATAAGATCAAGGTTTCTGCCCCTGACAATGGCAGTCTCAAGGGGAAGCCAGATGTGTAAACAAATCTTCCTAGGAAATGTAATGATTACTATACTCTATGTGTGAACATAGTGTTATGAGGGTACAGATGATGAATTCATTCCATATGATTCGAGAGTGTCAAAGGACGCTGTAGAGAGAAAACACCTGTCATAGGCCTTCAGAAAGGAGTTTACCAGGTAAGGAAGCAAGGAAAGGACACTCTAGGAATATGACATCATGGCTAAAGACATAGAAGGACTTAGTGTCCTTGGAGAAGAGATTTGCTGGAGTTCAGGAACACTGGTTCTCAAACTACAGGGAGATAATCAATCTCATCAGAACATCTTATGGAGTTAAATGAAAATAAACTGTTGTTAGGTCTCATTTCTAAAATATTCTTTTATTAGGACCGGGATATAGCTCTAGCATCTCTTTAAAAACTTTTCAACTATGGGCCCGGCGCGGTGGCTCACGTCTCTAATCCCAGCACTCTGGGAGGCCAAGGCAGGAGGATTGCTTGAGCTCTGGAGTTCCAGACCAGCTCTGAGCAAGAGCAAGACTCCGTCTCTACTAAAAATAGAAAAAATTATCAAGTCAACTAAATACAGAAATAAAAAATTAGCTGGGCATGGTGGCTCGCACCTGTAGCCCCAGCTACTTGGGAGGCTGAAGCAGAAGGATCGCTTGAGCCCAGGAATTTGAGGTTGCTGTGAGCCAGGCTGACGCCACAACACTCACTCTAGCCTGGGCAACAAAAGCGAGACGGTCTCAAAAAAAAAAAAAAAAAAAAAACTTTTCAGCTAATGCTGGTGTTCAGTATTTTTGATTCAGTAGATCTAGATTGGTGACATTTTAAAGAAGCAATTCATTTTTTTCTTAGGAAGGTGGTACCTGGACCATACTGCAGAAAAATTGGCCTAGAGTGTTGGGAGGGAAAATTATTTGAAGTGAGGAAAAAACCTAGATCAAGGCTAAAATGTGGACGATTTCGTATTTTATGCTAAGGAGTTTGGTCTTTATTTTTGGTTGTATTTTGGTATTTATTTAGGCAAAGAGAAATTACCAAAAACACAGTGGCTTAAAATAACAACCAGTTATTTAACTCACAATTCTGCAGATTTTCTCAGCTGGATGCTTCTTCTCATCTTGGCTAGGCTCCCTCATGTATCTGTGGTCAGATGTGAGCCACTTACACAGCTTTGCTGATCTTTGCTCACTGTTCAGTCTCTGGTACTTCAACTAGGACAACTAGGCTGACTCAGCTCTGCCTTACGTGGTCTTATCTTCTAGGAGTCTGGCCCAGGTTTGTTGAAGTAACAGGGAGAGGATTCCAAAAGAGTAAGTAAAAGCACCCAAGGCTCTTGAACATTAATTCTGCCACATTCTTTTGGTCAAAATAAGCCACAAGGCCACAGAAATTCAAGGAATGGGAAGTCTACTTCCTGATGAGAAAAGCTGAAAAGTGATATTGTAAAGGGGCATAGGTTAAAAGGGAGCCTTGGTAAGATCCATCATTGCCTAACAATTTAGCACAGAAGTCATCACATGTCTTTCTGTTTATTTGTTTTTCATTTTCGTAGGTAAAGCACATAGCGCATTTCTGGCACAAGCTAGAAATTCAGTAGATGGCTGCTACTTTTTGCTTTTCCATTTACACAGGATAAAAATGTTAGCATAAGAATGTTTCAGGAATATTCCAGTGACAGTCCTGTCAAAACTCGATTAGAAATAGTGGAGGCTGGAGACAGAAAAGTGAATTTTAGCATTTTAGCAATAATACATGAGAAAGAGAACAAGAATGCAGACTGAAACAATGACAAAGGAAGATAAATGAATGGAGTTGAGAACTATTTTGTCACTATATTCAACTACTAAGTCTGGTGGAATGTTTGAGAATAGAAACTTTGGATGCAGGCAGATCTAGGTTCAAATCCTTACCTGGCCCCAGGCTAACTATGTCACCTTGATGAAATAATTTTATTTATTTAACCTCCAATTTCCTCATGCATAAAATGAAAATAAGAGTGGTGACTTGTCATCTTGATCACGAATCTGTAATAATTGGCCAATAATTGAATCTTGGCAACTGTTATGGTAAAATTAAATTCTGCAGGAAAAGATATGGACATAACATATGACACATTATGGACACTTACTAAATTGAAGTTATTAACGAAAATCAAGGCTGGAGTTAGAAAATGACAAAGGAGCAACTTAAGAATGATTCTTTGATATCTTAGTTATATAACTGATAACACAGCAGAGCCATTTCTTGAGATTAGGGAAATAGGAAAAATAGTGATTTTGAAGAAGGGCAAATGTCAGTAGTTTAGACCTTAAGCTAAAGGGAAGACACAGAAGTTGAAAGTCTGGAGCTCTGCAGACACTAGCTGCAGAAAAATAACCATTCTAATAGATAATTTTTAGGGGGATAGAAGTACATAAAATATATCCTAAAGAAAGCATGCAGAGTAATATTTTAACTTTAAAAAAAAACCTATGACTCTTTCCAATAAACATACTTATATATTTCTCCCCATGTATTGCTTTCCCATATTTGATTCATCTTCTCACCAGTATAAGCCTATTCTGCCTTCCTAAGGATGTTTATTTTCTACTTATCTGTATCACCTAAAAATAGTTATAAAGTATGGTTGTCCGGACAGGAGGTGTGCGGAGGGTTGGCAGGAAGGGACTGAATTTCACATTGTGTTTGGATTTGAATGTGCTAGAGAAAGTTAAAATATATATATATATATACTATATGAAATATATATTTATATTATATGTGATATTAAATATATTATATGTGATATTAAAATTATATAATATATTACATATACTATATATATTATATATATATAATATATGTATATAATATATGAATGAAGAAAGCTCAACCAGAAAGTCTGATAGTTTATGACTAAAGGGAAAATTTACGTGGAATATGTTGTGGTAAGATAAATACTTTATGGCTCATGAGTTTATATACAGAATAGATGAATTACTATCAATTAAGATTGGCAAGAACATTTATATCTTAAATGAAAAAATATGTATAATTTCTTATTATAAACATGTTGTATAGGCTTTGTGGTCATCAGAAGATTTGAGGTTAAAAGTTATAGTTTTGAGAATTTTTATTTTTCTGTTTCTAAATAACTTTTGTGGTAAAAACAAACAGAGGAATTTATACTAGAATTAGCCTTTTGCTCCAAATCTGGTTATGCTTAAATGGAGTTCTTTATTTAGTGTGCTTCCATGGTCATTAGATTGTACATGTTCTGTAGTACCCTCTTACTTCCCTTCCTTAGCTTTCAGGGAAAGGCAATTGCCATTGTTAACGTAAAATAAGAACAGAGAGAGAGAGAATCTCCAAATAAATAAATAATATATATATATATTCAGAAATAGCAGAGGGAGTATATTAATAATTCAGGATATGCATACTATGAGGTATCATCGACATATCCAGGAAGGTTGAAGAAAGGGGAAACTTTTAAAGGAAAAAAAAGGTGTACATTTAGGTTGTTTTGAAAATAAAATTCATTGGTTACAGGGGCTTATCACAGGTGGTAACATGTGTACTGGTCATTGCTAGGACAGGGTCTTCATAGAAGTGATCCTGATTGCAAGGTTGCTGTTTAGTAACACTACTTGCAAGGTTGTGATTTAGACTGGTTGTCACTGGAAAGATGTCCTCATTAAAGTAGATTTAATTGCAGGTTTTAGTTTTGGCAGTATCATTTGGTGATAGTTCTTGTTATCAGGCAAATATGCATGAAGGCCTACCTTCATGGCCTTCCAACATCATTTTGTTAGGGTTTGACATAAATGACTTCATTTTGATTCTGATTACTTTCACACATAGAGAACTTTAAATTCTCAAAGTATTTATATAGAAAAGATTATTTTATCTCAAGGCTTCTCATCAAATATCATTGTGATCTATATATATTTTTTTATTTTAAACAAGGGTGAATCAAAATGTTTTCTTTTTATTTTTTTTTTTTTCTAAAAATTTCTTTTCTCCTGTTGAATTATTTTTTTTTTTGTTTTTGTTTGTGCATGCATATACCCCTCCTCTCCTCCCTTCTTTTTAAGATTGAAACTTTCTATTTTACATTAGAATTTTTTAAGGTACTAATTTATGTATAAGATTGTCTACCTATATCCTCCTTGTCCTAACTTCCATCCAAACAGATGATATACTTTGTGCTTCGTGTTCTTGAGAAATGGACATACCTTTGCTAAGAGCAAGCATAAAGCAAACTCTCCAGATTAAAGGAAATAAATAGTGATTTTGGAGAAGAAGCAGGGATAGAGGGGCTTCCCCAAATCTAGAAAGTGATTGATCCCTGAGATAGAGAAAAGAGAAAAATCAGTGGATGTGTTGGTTAAGGCAGAGTTGTGTTCTCTCCATGTGGCACCTCAAGAATGTAGCAATACCTCAACACTAATAGTTACATGGTACAGGAAGCTAGATCCTGAGCCTGGGCTCCAGAAATATGGCAGAGATACTGCAGAGAGCTCTTGACCACATGGAATACCCATTGCATTGAACAGAGGACTGTTAATACCAAGCATGTAAGGACAGAGGTCAGAGCCCCTTTATCCATTTTGTTATTACCATCTAATTCTCCTGCACTCTGGTACAAACTAGGGGTGACAACAGCAACCCAACAATGCCAGTTGTAGAATACCAAGTTGGTATCCTACCAAGTCAGTAGGATGAGAAATCGGAATCAAAATCAAGTTGATTAAAGGGAAAAGATAGTGATACTTCTGGTATACTCAAATTAATGAACTGAGATTCATAACCATAAATAAGCTTTAAGTAGTTTATGTCATAAAATAGCATTTTTTAAGTTTTTCATAATAAAATATTCAATTACTGAATAAGCTTTTTCAAACATC
The DNA here is from genome assembly GCA_963575035.1 of Avahi laniger. NCBI lineage: Eukaryota > Metazoa > Chordata > Mammalia > Primates > Indriidae > Avahi > Avahi laniger. The sequence goes on from CAUYSK010081411.1 coordinate 24,181, forward strand.
ACATGCTACCATGCCTTGGGATTCTGATACCATCACTTCCCAACTCCTTACCATTTAGCAGCACCAAGGACAGAACTTAGGTCAGCAGAAAAAACTGAGATTTTAAGCAGAGGGTACACAGTTTGCAAGAGACAGAAAAGCCAGTTAGAGAGACAATCAGTCAGAGAATCAGTAATTAATGCCTGATTCTGCTTAAATATTTCTGAAGGCAGGAGACTTACTAAACTTCCTGACAACCGCAGGGAATGAGAAAATATTAGTGTAGATAGGAAAAGTGGGAGAGATGTATACACACAGTTTTAGTGGCTTTTTATGGGAAGCAAAGGGATCTTGGCAGGTTCTTATGATTGTGAAACAGAGGACACACAGTTGAGGGAGAAGGTTTGTCATACCACCTAGTCAAGCCCTAAGTTGAATGATGGGGCATGCACCCAGAAAATGGTGTGGAAGACATATGCATGGTGAGGACCAGGAGTCCAAAGAGAGACAATTGACCCTCTTATAATAGTCGTGCAAGGATCTGAGCCAAAGGTGAATGCTGCTCCAGAAAACCACATGAATGACCTATGTAGAAAACATATTATTCATGGAAATCACCACCATTTTTAGGCCAAAGTAGATCAAGAGTATGGGTTCATCCCTTCTGCCCTGCTGCCATCAGGAATATATGTAGCCAACTCTAGACACAAGTTGCCCCAGATTCTAGTCAAAAGAAAAATGTTGACACTAGCAATAGAAGAAAGATCAAATGGACTAAGTGAGAATAGCTGCTCTCCCCCACACACCATTGTAAAAAATTTAATTCCACCATACCTACTGTTTTACCACCTGTTTTTTCCATTATGTACCAATAGTATATGCCAATGCCGATACATATATTTCTACCAAATCATTTTTGATGGCTACATAAAATTCCATTCTCTAGAAGCATCATAATTTAACCAATCCTTATGTGGGAAATAAAAACTTGTTTTGCTTCACTATATGTGTGTAATGTTAATAATTGTATCCTATTATAAAGAGTACTGTGCACATTTGATTCTTTGCAATAAATGTTTAGAAGTAAAATTTTCAAGTCAAAGTGTATAGGCAATTGCAAGACTTTTAAGACATACTGTTAAATTGCTTTACTGATTCATATTCCTGCCAACGGAGTAAAAGATGATCAACTTCCTGGTACCTTCACCACCACTAGATGTATCAGTTATCTGTTGTTGCATAATGAATTACTGCAAACATAATAACTTAAAAATATACATTTATTATCTCAGTTTCTGTTTGTCCGAAGTCTTGACATGGTTAAACTATGATCTCTGCTTCAGAGTCTCACCAGACTGCAATCAAGATGTTAGCTGGGCTGCATTCTTATCTGTAGGTGCAATGGAAGAAGAATCTACTTTTAAGCTCACGCAGATTGTTGGCATAATTCATTTCCTCATAGCCAAAGGACTGAGAGCTTCCTTTTTTTTTTCCCACTAGAAGTCTTTCTTAGCTTCTGGAAGACTCCCCGACTTCCCTGCCATGTGTCGCTCTGCATAAGCAGTCCACAATGTGACATCTTACTTTTTCAAGGCCAACAGGAGCACAAAATCAAGCTGGCTAGCAAGAGTGTCTTGTAACATCATGTAATCACCTTTGCCATAGTCTGTTAGAAGTGTGACACATATCTGACCCAAACTCTAGTGGAGGGGTTTGCACAAGGATGTGGACATCTAAAGGCAGAAGTCATAGGAGGACAATTTAAAAGCTATCAAGCACACTGGATATTATCATTTGTTTTACTTTTCACAAATTTAACACATATTAATCATTGTTTTAATTTTCACTTTAATTTTCACTCATGTTGCCTTGATAATTAAAATATGTTTTAAAGGAAAAAGTGGTCAACAATATTAAATGTCATTTACAAAAACTAAATAAATAGCATAGCTCACAACTCTCACTGAAATTAAACATAAATTACTTAGAGCTCATTCTGTACTGAATTTGAAACTAACCAGTTATCAAAATAATTTCAAGAGTTGTATTTCATGATGTTTATGAGAATGCTCTCAGGGACTAGAATGCCTGAGCTTGAATATTGGCTTTGCTGTTAATAAGCTATATGACTTTGGTAAGCTACTTACCCTCTCTGAGTCTCAGTATTCTTGTCTGTAAAATTTGGATGATATTAATAAGTATTTAAACTTACTGAGAACTTTCTATTTTCCATACTTTTTGTAAGCAATTTAACATGATTTAACTTATTTAATTCTTACTGTAACTTTATGAAATATTTTTAAATATATTACCATAGGATATGCTGAGTATTAAATGAGTTAATTTAAGCAAAGGCTATAGAACAGTGCCTTGCACATAATAAGCACTCAATAAATGTTAGTTATTATCATTATTATTACATAAATAGTATTGTATTCATGTTTAGTGCTCTGGGTGATACAAAGAATATAAAACAGTGTTAAAACCTCAAAAAGATTACTGAAAGAATAAAACATACAAAAGAAAAAGGTGAAATTCAGGATCACATATATTTCATTAGGCAGCATATGATTAAGTGGCCGGTGTTATGGCTAAGTTCAGAGAGCCTAGGGACTTCTAAAAGAGGCAAGCCACAAATTGTTTTAAACAATGGGTAGGATTTTGTTCCAGAGAAAAGTGAGGTATGGGAAATTACAAATGAATGGTCAAGGCTAATCTCCAACAATGAATTAAACAATGTATTTAACACAGAGAAACAGACATTCATGCTGGACAAGAAAGTTCACACCATAAAATGGTTCCCCTTGATGAACTGCATTAACCTGTGAATATTTATTCTCTAGATATCTTTCTTGTTATTGTTTATTCAGAGAACAAAATGATGGTTTTTTATAATGAACACCATCTCAGTGAAAACATCAACAATGCTAAATTACACATTTACCTCCCACGTTAGGAAGGAAACAATTGAATGCCCTCGAGCCTTCATTGCCTCTCATTTACAACCAATCCATCCTCAAGACCCACCTCATGCGCAATACCTTCCCAGATGTTTACAAACTCCTGGAATGTCTGCTATCATTTATCACATGAAGATACAGCACCTTGCATTTTTAGGTAACTCTCAAGTGTATAAATTGTGGTTTTCAATACAAGAGTAGGCTCCTGGCTAGAGAGAAACCCCAATTTATAGCAGAAAGGGACACTACTGTTTATTGGGCACCTCATACATTCCTGGCATTATGCTAAGTGTGTTCACAGGTATTTTTGTATTTAATCCTCACCACCATCATTCACTGTAAGCCTATAAACTCCAGAGTCCAGTGATCCTGCTATGCTGATTAGAACTGTTTGTGCTGATGATAAGTACACATTCTCTTTTCATTGAGTTATCTAAAATTATTCTGACAAAAATGACAAGAAATGGGCCTTACAACTCATAGCTCTTTGTATCACACCAGCAAAGACAACAGCATCCTTGACTCATTAAACCCCAATGATTTGAAATCAGACGTGTGTAGGACATGGAAGAAGGAAAAGTGTGAAGGGATACACACAATTCTAAAATTCTGGAGGCATAAAGCCTCCATTCAGGTTCTAAGCCTTGTGCTGGTAGTCATATATGCCAGGCATTAGCAATGATAAATAATGATTTTAGTGAACGTTTCCTATATCCAGACACTCCTCTAAGTACATCTATTTTTTTTTTTTTTTTTTTGAGAAAGAGTCTCACTCTTTTTGCCTGGGCTAGAGTGAGTGTCGTGGCGTCAGCCTAGCTCACAGCAACCTCAAACTTCTGGGCTCAAGCGATCCTCCTGCCTCAGCCTGCCGAGTAGCTGGGACCACAGGCATGCGCCACCATGCCCGGCTAATTTTTTCTATATATATATAAATGTATATTTAGTTGTCCAGATCATTTCTTTCTATTTTTTAGTGGAGACGGGGTCTCACTCTTGCTCAGTCTAGTCTCGAACTCCTCACCTTGAGCTATCCACCCACCTCGGCCTCCCGGAGTGCTAGGATTACAGGCTTGAGCCACCGCGCCCAGCCCTAAGTACATCTATTAATTCATTTAATCCTCACAACAACTACATGAGTTGGTACTATTATCGACTTCATTGTACATAGGAGAAAATTTGTTCCAAGTGGCACCTGAAGTTTCACTTCAGGTGATATATTTGCTCACTTTTCAATTTTGACATGTTATTGGTTTCTCCCTGTCTCTTGCTCCAGCCCTTTGGATACCAAGAGTCAAATTATGTAAAGAAGTGATTTTTTAAATCAGTACATTTTTATATATAATATATTTATTCATCTTCTGTTTATCAATCTTACTCAAATAATATAGACAGTAACTAGTTTTAAAACATCAGGAAAATTACCTAACTCATTGCACCTCAGCCTATAAACCTACAGAATATCAATGCAATTCCATCTTCTAGTTAAAGGGAAATCATTAGTCTGAAGTTATATTGTGATTATAAAAGTGTTTTAAGAAATTTAAACTGCTCTACAAGGGTTAGGATTAACCAAGTGGAATACTTGCTAAATGAAAAAAAATTATTTATCCTGAATGCTTTTAATTTGTCTTCCTTAAGAGCTGTGTTTACCTCAACAAAACAATTCTCTGTTTTTGTTCCTTCTACTGGCACTTTATCAGAAAAAATTTTCTCTACCCTCCTTCAGCTTGTCCTTCCTAACTCTCTGGTCTTTGACAATAATTAATTCAAGTGAAGAGAGATTTCTTCTGGTTTTACTCATATTGATTAAAATGAGAATCCACAGAAAACATGGAAAGGTAGCGGCAAGTGTGGGAGTTGAAAAAGTACAAACTAATGTTCATACTGCAGCATAGCAAGGAGAAGAAATTCAAAAAAAGGAATTGAAGAGTAAATCTACCAGGACAGATCATCTTGCCATTCAGAGCCCCTAAGGATTCTCAGCAGCAGCAATGAAAGAGAACCAGATTTGGCTCGATGTAGAGCAAAACATTCAAGAAACTCAAGTTTAGCACTGAGTTTACGGAGCATTAATCCCAGAAGTGTTTGTATACTGGTGCTGCTGTGACTTCAGAAAGTTGTTTTTAACATAGGCAACTGCACTTTTCTTTCTAAACTTTCAAGCTATAATTAAGCATATGTGGACAAAGTACTTGCATAGAATGTTCAAAAATAATGATTCATCATGTTTTTTCCAAAAAGAAAGGCTCCTTTATATTTTTGATGGATCTTCTGCATTAAGGCACCAAGTTGTCAGGATGCCAACTATCTTTCTTTGTAGCTTATCAATATGTTATGACAGACACGTTACTAAAAATAACAGTGAAGCAAACATAAGCCTGGAGATTGGAAATAACACTGAACCCTTCATCATTTGTTTTCCTTTCCTAGAGACAGCTATACAGAGACTTAGGTATTTAACTTAGAGACTTTATGATTTGAAAGATATGAACTCTTTATATATTGCTTCTCAAATGCATGTGAAAGTTTCATCCCAGGGACTAGGGTGGCTTAGGTCAGCTGAAAATGCTTAAGATTTAAAGTTAATAAGATTATGTCCAGTTTACAGCTATCAAAACTGAGGTTCAGGTTGCTTAAGAACCTTCCATCTTTATCATTATACAGCTAATACAAAGGTCGAAACTTTCTTTGAAACCTAAGTCCAATTCCAAAGTTCATGTTCCTTTTGCCAGTGGATTGTGTAGAAAGAGGAACATGTCTCGAAGCAATAAAAATAACTAAAGGGATGGATAATTGATTTCATGAGAAATATTTAAAGACTCTGATGGTCTTCTTTGCTATGAAAAGTTAATACAGAACAAATTATCTATCTTTTACGGATTGCCGGTAACTAAAACAGAGGACATTGTTTTAACTATAAGAAAAAAATGAAACACTTTAAGACATAAAAAAAAATGTATCCCTGAGAAAGGGCCCAATTAACATGTCTGTTTCTAGAATACTCTAAGCGAAATATGGACAAACTCCTCTTTAACCTGCTCAAAGAGACATAGCTGGAGCACATGCTCTTCCTATGGGCCTTTCTGCTTTATGATTCCATGAGTATGTTACCTAATATTTTGAAAAATTAAAAAGTCCATAGTGCTTTATGATCATTCCATTTGTGCCTGACAGTAGGGTAGGGGGTATGCAGCATTAAAATCTCTTGAAGTTAATATTAATGCAGTGTAATGAGATATGTTGATCCTATTTTGATTTCAGGGATCTAATAATGAAAAAAGGTGTTCTCAATCAGTGTGGGTGAAACTATTTTTTTCTAAATGCCATATGTATAAGAAAGATACCATTTAGACACACTCATTTATATAAACCTTCTTCTCTCATGCATCACAACCTAACTCATCAGACATGAATGACATAATGGCTTGATGAATCAAAATTTCCCTTAAGTCACAGGTCACAAGGAGTGAAAGAAATAAAAATATTTCATTACCCATAAATATATTCTTTTTCAATAACACTATTTTAATAGTCTTTTTCCACTTTTCAACTCTATTAGATTTCATTGGTTTGTAACTGAACTTATTTCACTCCTTATTAAGTTCACTTAATCTGTTGAGAGAATTTCTTTGCCTTTCAAAGTTCAGAGCTCACTCTTCAAACCAGACTGCTTATGTTCTCTAAGATTTCTTTTTCATATAAGCCTGTAAAACTAATGAACATTTTCACAGGCCATAGGATATGGGAATAAACAATTGCAGCAGGAATAAATATATCATCTACAGAAGAATGAAATAGAGGGAATATATAACTGCAAACTCTGAAGGAAAATCAATAGTTAGTACATTGATTCCTCAAACTGACTAAGACTGCTTGAGAAGGGCATGAAGTGAGAAGAGAAAGAAGCCTATGAACAAGCTTTGAAAAAATTCAATATTAAAGGTTTATAAAAGTAATGCTGCATAAAATGAGATGGCTCTAGCACTGAAGAAGAGAAATGACTATACTTGTGAAATGTATTGTCAGGAAGACAAAATCACATTTTAGTCACTAACACCTTTCATCATATAAAAAAAAGCAAACAAAGACTCTATAGGAAACTAAAATACCAGAGTATAATTTTAAGTGGCATTTCCAATAATAAAGATCAAAAAGATTATTGCAGAAACTGAATCCAGCATACAGCAATTTGTGTAAGGCTTCTCAACAGGTATCCCTATAAAAGATAACAGAAAATCCATAATAAAATAACATGAAAATATATATCTGAGCATGAGTAATATGAGATTCAAGACAGTCGTTCTCTGAGGTAGTACAAGCATGGGGCAAAGGCATATATGCAAACGTTAGTTATTGCCAACACTCTTCTAATTATTGTGTTGAATAGGGAGTGAGTATACATCAGGCAATTCATAAATAGATACATACACACATATACATGTGTAGGTCAATGAGGAGAGCTTTTCATGAACCAATTAATATGACTTATTCAACTCCTTGTACCTGAAGTCAAATAATAAATACTAATCATAAAATAAATCCATGAAGACATTGTGTATTACTAGGACCTTTGAGGCCTCCTGCTTGCCCTACAAGATCGCATTCTCCTCTCAATTTCATTGTCCTGAATATTGCGTTACTTACTCTCTTACTTTTCTTCTGTTTCCCAAATATATATGCATTGCTGAACTATCCATTACTTAGTTTTGTTTTTTGACTTTTATACAAATGAAATCATAATCTATTTATTATTATATGACTTAATTTTCCTCAATATCATTTCTTTCAGATACATTCATATTAATGTGTGAATTACCAATATAATATATATTTATACATTCTAATATTAGTAGACATCCGCCTTGTTTCTAGTTTGAGACTTCTAGGAACAAGTTGTTTTGAGCATTCCCTACACATCTCTGGCAGTATATGTGCAAGAATTTCTGTAGGGAAATATACATGTGTGTGTACGTGTGTGTGAGTGTGTGTGTGTGTGTGTGTGTGTGTGTTTGGGTAAAATGGATAGAAAGTAAGGTGTGCTCATCTTCATCTTTAACAAGTAATACCAAAGAGATTTTCAAAGTTGTTGTACAAACTTATTTTCTCATCAGACATTTCAGTTTTGTGTTTATCCACAGCCATTTATTTTTATTTCAGTGACTGATACACAAAAGATATATATATATATATATATATATATATATATATATACACACACACATATATATTTTTTCTTGATACATATCTTTGGCAGCTTTTTGTTGCACACACCTTATTCAAGTTCATAGTTTAGATTTCAATATCCTTTATGGTGTCTCTTGATAAATAGAAATTCTTTCTTTTTTCTTAACATGGTAACTTCCATTTATTGAGTTTGTTTTTTAATTTCAGAATATAACAGGGGTACACATGTTTTAGTTACATAAATTCCCTTTGTACTATTTGAGTAAAATTTGTAAGTGTGCCTATCACCCATAGAATGTGCATTGTATATGTTAGATGTGAATTTACCCTACTTCTCCTCTCCCCTCCACCCGCTTGATTTCCAATGCTTGTTAATTAAACATGAGCACTTAAATGTTGATCAATTAGTTCCAATTTAATGGTCAGTACATATGGTGTTTGCTTTTTCATTCTTATGACACTTCACTTAGAAGAATGATCTCCAATTCCATCCAGGTTAATATAAGAGGTATTAATTCACCATTTTTTTATGACTGAATAGTATTCCATGGAATACAAATACCTCATTTTATTAATTCACTCATGCATTGATAGAAACTGAGGTTATTTCCATATCTTGCAATTGTGAATTGTGCTGCTATAAACATGTGAGTGCAGGTTTTTTTTTTTTTTTATCGACTGTCTATTTTTCCTCTGGGTAAATACTCAGTAGTGGAATTGCTAGATCAAACGGGTAGTTCTATTTCTAGTTTTTTGAGGCGTCTTCATAGTACTTTCCATAGAGATTGTAATAGTTTGCAGTCCCACCAGCAGCGTATGAGTGTTCCTGTCTCTCTGCATCCATGCCAACATTTATTGTTACGGGACGTTTTGATAAAAGCCATTCTCACTGGGATTAGGTGTTATATCAGTGTGGTTTTGATTTGCATTTGCCTGATGATTAGAGATGTTGAGCATTTATTTATATGTTTGTTGGACATTAGTCTATCTTCTTTTCAAAAGTTTCTGATTATGTCTCTTGCACATATTTTAATAGGTTGTTTGACTTTCTTTTTTCTCATTTTCTTGAGTTCTTTGTAGATTCTGGTTATTAGCCCTTTATCACATGTAGAGCATACAAATATTTTCTCCCATTCTGTAGGTTGTCTACTCACTCTATTGATTGTTTCCTTGGCTTTGAGGAAGCTTTTTAATTTGATCAGGTACCATTTATTTATTTTTGTTGTTGTTGTGATTGCTATTGGGGTCTTCTTCATAATTATTTGTCTACACCAATATCTATAAGACTTTTCCAAATATTTTCTTCTAGAATTCTTATAGTTTCATGCCTTAGATTTAACAAAATCAATGTACACAAATCAGTGGGTTTCATATATGCCAACAATGGTCAAGTACAAATCAAATCAAAGACACAACAACTTTCACAATAGAAACAAAGAAAATAAAATGCCTAGGAATATATTTAAATGAGGAGGTGAAAGACCTCTATAGGGAGAACTATGAAACACTGATGGAGGAAATTGCAGAGGATGTAATCAGATGGAAAAAAATATCATACTAATGAATTGGCAGAATCAACATTGTTAAAATGTGTATACTACTCAAAGTGATTTACATATTCTTTTTTTAATTGCTTTTTAATTTAAGCATATTAAGGGGGTATAAATGTTTACGTTACCTATACTGCCCTTGCCCCACACGAGTCAGAGCTTCAAGCATGTCCATCCCCCAGACGGTGTGCACTGCACCCATTAAGTATGTATATACCCATTCCCTCCTCATCCCTCCCATCTGCCCAACACCGGATGAATGTTATTACTGTATGTACACTTAAGTGTTGATCAGTTAATACCAATTTGATGGTGAGTATATGCGGTGCTTGCGATTTACAGATTCAATGCAATATCCATTAAAATAATAATGCCATTTTTCACAGATCTAGAAAAAAAGAGTTCTACGCTTCATGTGGAATCAATAGGACCCCAAATAGCCAATGCAATCTTATGTAACAGGAACAAATCAGTAGACATCACATTACCAGACTTCAAGCTACACTACAAGGCTATGGTAACCCAAACAACACAGTACTGGCACAAAAACAGAGACATAGACCTATGGATTAGAATGGAGAACCCAGATATGAAACTATCCTCATATTGCCATCTAATGTTTGACAAAGCAGACAAAAACATATACCGGGAAATAGAATCACTATTCCATAAGTGGTTCTATGAAAATTGGAAAGCCACACATAGAAGACTGAAACAGGATCCACACCTCTCACCACTCACAAAAATTAATTCATGATGGATATAGTCATCTTTATATGTGCAGTCTGTTTTAAATTTTCTATCAGTTGTGTTATGGTGGTCACATTTTTCATGCTAGACTGATCATTCCTGCCCTAGGTGTGTCCTAATTTATAGACAGCAGTCTTTTTGTTGTGTCCTCACATGGCAGAATGGGCAAGTAATCTCTCTGGGGCCTCTTTTATAAGGGCACTAATGCGATTCATGAAGGCTTCACTCTTGACCTAATAACCTCACCAATACCCTCACACTGGGTATTAGTTTTCGACATATGAATGTGGGGGGAGGCACAAACATTCAGACCATAACAACTGATATAAATCTTTGAATCACTTCCTCATTCAAAAGGAGATTTTCCATTTGCCGGATGTAAATGCTGTGAGTAGGGAATCAAACACTTCACTGTTGTGGAAGGCAGGCCCTTCAAATTAGAGAAATTTTCTACTGAAAGATTTTGAAAGGTTCAACAGGCCATCAAAGTTTAATTTGAGAAAAATTCTGATTCCCTATAATATGTATGTAACATGTGATAAGTGATGTGTGTGTGCATGCACACATATGTGGGAGTCTGTTTGTCTTACAGGGATTATGATTTTATACCCAGGAGAAAAATAATGGATTCTTTAGATTCTGGTTCTACATACCAGGAATTAGAACTCAGTGTGTTTACTGTCACAGTATGTAAGGTATGTGATTATCTCAAAATATTGTTAGGTTAGCTCCCTTTTTCTTTATTTTAACCTCAGAAGCTTAACATGACTGTTTGCTAGTATTTTATTGACAATTTTTTCACTTATATTCATGAGGGATATTGGTATGGTCTGTAGTTTTCTTTTTTGTTGAGTCTTTCCTTGGCTTTGTTATCAAGGTGATGTTGGCTTTGTAAAATATATGAAGAGGATTCCATCCTTCTCAATGTTATGGGATTATTTCTGCAGGATAGGTACCGTTTCTTCTTTTTAAATCTGATAAAATTCAGGTGTGAAACCTTCTGATCTGTAACTTTTTTTGCTTGGGAGATTTTTCATTGCTGCTTCAATTTTGGTACTTGATATTGTTCTATTCAGGAATTCCCTTTCTTCCTGAATAAGCTTAGGGAGGCTGTGTGTTTCTACAAATTTGTCCATTTTCTCCATGTTTTCAAGTTTATCTGATAGAGATTTTTATAGTATTGAGATGATATTTTGTATTTCCATGCTATCAGTTGTAATTTCTCCTTTTTCATTCCAATTGAGCTTGTTAGAGTCCTTTCTTTTCTGCTTTTTGTTAATCTAGTGAGAGGTTTGTCAATTTTGTTTATCTTTTTCAAAGAGCCAACTTTTTGTTTCATTAATCTTCTGTATTGTTATTTTGTTATCAATTTCATTTAATTCTTCTCTTATCATTGTTAATTCTTTTCTTCTGTTGGGTTTGAGATTGGTTTGCTCATGCTTTTCCAGTTACTTGAGAAAATTTGTTAAATTGTTGGTTTGTAATCTTTCTCTCTTTTGGTTGTACCATTTATTTCTGTCAATTTGCCTCTCAGGACTGCTTTAGCTGTATCCCACAGATTTTGATAACTTGTGTCCCTTTTATCATTTAGTTCAAATAATCTTTTGATTCCCATCTTAATTTCCTTCTAGACCCAAGTAGCCTTCAGGAATATGTTGTTTAGTTTCCATGACTTTGTGTAGAGATGAGGGTTTCTGTTGGACTCGATTTCTAATTTTATTCTACTGTGGTCTTAGAAGACAGATAGTATAATTTCTATTTTTTTTAATTTATTAAGACATGTTTTGTGGTGTAGGATGTGACCAATGTTAGAAAATGTTCCATAAGCTGATGAGAAGAATGAATTTTCAATGATTTGGGGGTAGAATGTTCTGTCAATGTCTATTAGTGCCACTTATTCTAGAGTACTGTTTAAGTTCATTGTTTCTTTGTTCATTTTCTGTTTGGAGGGTCTGTCCTCTTCTGTCAGAGGGGTGTTGAAATCCCTAGATATTACAGTGCTGCTATGTATCATTTTGTTTAGACCAAGTAGGATTTGCTTTATTAATCTGGGCACACCTATGTTAGGTGCATAAAGAATTGGAATTGTTACATCTTCTTGTTGAATGTTCCCTTTACCATTATATAATGATCATGAGTGCATTTCTTTACTTTTGTTGATTTGTAGGCTGTGTTTTCTAATATGATAGCTGCCACACTAACTTTCTTTTGGTTTCCACTTACATGGAATATTGTTTACCATCCCTTCACCTTCAGTCTGAATGAGTCCTTGTGAGTTAGATGTGTTTCCTGGGGACAGAAGATACTTAACTTATACTTTTTTCCATTCAGCCTGCCTAGGTCCCTTGAGTGAGTTTTCAAGGCAGTCACATTTATTGAAAGAATTGGTAAGTGGAGCAGATTTCTGTTCTTTCTGTTGAGTGAAACTTTATTGCTTTTTTTTTTTACTTTGTGAGCCATTGTGGTGACTGGGCCCTGAACTTTACCTTTTGGGGGGCTTTACACAGGTGGGTATCTATTGTGCTGATCCATGTATAGTGTAGGTCTCAGTACTTCCTGTAGGACAGCCCTGCACTTGCTTAATTCCCTCAGTGTTTGCTTCTCCAGAAAAGACTTAATTTCTCCCTCAAATGTGAAACTTAGTTTTGCAAGATACAAAATTCTAGGCTGGCAGTTATTTTGTTTAAGAAAATTGAAGACTGGGACTGACTCCCTCCTGGCTTGTAAGGTTTCTACTGAGAGGTCTGCTGTTATCCTGATGGGTTCTCCCTTGTAGGTCAGTTGTTGCTTACATCTAGCTGCTTGTAGAATTTTCTCTTTCACTTTGACTTTGGCCAGGTTGAATACTACATGTCTTAGAGATATTCTATTCTCTATGAATCTTCTGAAGTTCGATGACCATCTTGTATCTGAATATCTGGATTTCTGGCAATACTGGGAAAGTTTTCCATTATAATTCCCTCAAATAGATTTTCCATGATTTTTAGCACTTTCTTCTCCTCCCCCAGGTATACCTATAATTTCTATGTTTGCTTTGCCTAGTCTCGTATCTCTCTAAGTGCTTGCTCTACCCTTGGTGCTTTCTTGTCTGCCTCTTTAAATAATTGGATCATCTCAAGACCCTTGTCTTTAAGCTCTGAGATTGTTTCTTCTCCTCAGTTTAATCTGTTGCTAAAACTTTCTGCTACATTTTGAAAATTCTAAAAGGCCCTTTCATTTCTTTAAGCTGTATTATGTTTCTCCTAATTTTGTGAAGCTCTTTAGTGACTTTTTCATTAATTTTCTGAAATATTCTATGGGCTTCCTTTGTTGGTTTTCAACTTTCTCTTTAATTTCATACATCTCATTTGCCATCCATATTCTGAATTCCATTTCTGTCATTTTAACAGTTTCCTTGTAATTGGACCTCACTGCTGTAGCTCCATTGTGGTTGCTTTTGGGTATTGATGTGTTTTGATTTTTCATGTTCCCAGGGTTCTTTTGCAAGTTTCTTCTTGTCTGAATCCTCTTTTATAAGTTCCAGGTTAATAGGTTTCCAGGACTCCTGTTCCTTTTTGGAAAGTCTCCAGATATTTATAAGATGTTCAAGCTGGAAGCTGGAGGAGATTCTCTTCACTGAAGCTAGTGTTGTGGGCATTGCTCTACCCAGGATCTCCCCAGAGAGATAACCATAGCTGCTGGACAAGGTTGTTCTGGGTTCCCAGGTTGTGGGCCTTTGCTCGAAGCAGGTTGCAGTGTGCTGATGCCTTGAGGCTGGGGGTTCTCTGTGGGAGTGTTGGACTTTGAAGTAGGTCTTCCAGCCCTGGTTTGGTGGTGGAGGCTCTAGGGTGGGGTCTTGGGGTCTGGGTGTAGTGCTAGAGATTTGGAGATGGTGTCTTGGGCCTGGTGGGATTTCTAGAAACACAGGGGCATAGCCTCAGGCTCCGGCATGTGAGCCTCAGAGCTGGGACTACGAAGGAGCCAGAAGTGGAATCCATGAGCATGTCCTCTGAGCCAAAAGCGGGTCTGTGCAGATGGTGGGTGATCTGACCTGGAAGGTGGGGTTGGAGCCAAGTAGGCAGGAGGCAATCAGGGCCCGAAGGATGGAGTTGGGGCAAAAAAGCAGTGGCTGCTCCACAGGGGACAGGATCCCACTAATGCCAAGTCAGGTGGGCTGTTGTTGGCTCCAGCAGCCCAGGGACCACAGGGCTCTCCACATTGAACTCAGGACTTGCCAATGCAGCCACCCAGAGCCTCTCAGATTGAAGCCTGCCACACCTTGGCATAAGAGTCTCTGAATCAGGACTGGGGTGAAGCCAGAAGCAAAGCCTCTGAGCAGAGACTCTAGGCCAGAAACAGGAGTCTTGCTAATGGAGGGCTGACCAGACCTGGAGGGCAGGGTCATGGCCAGGCAGGCAGGAGTTGGCTGGGGCCTGGGGGGCAGATTGAGGGCCAAGCAAGCTGAAGGCTGCTTCTTAGGCACAAGGGTCCCGTGAATGCCAGGTCAGATGTGCTAACGTCAACAGATTTCCATGTCCCACCCAGGACCTGCCAAAGCGGTCAACAGAGGTCTCTCAGGGCAGAGCCTGTTATGCCATGGTGTGAGAGCCTTCCTAGAAATTCTTAATTTAAGTGTAACCAAATTTACCAAAATTTTAAGTTTCTTATACCTTGTTTAAGAAATTTTTCCACCAGCCTAGAGCAAATGTCAACAAACTGTAGCCCTGTTAAAATCTGGAATTCTGTAAGTTTATGGCTTACTAAATTTTTTTAATATATTTTATAATGATTGTAAAATAAAAATAAATAAATATACAACATAGACATTATGTGAAGTGCAAACCCTGAAATATTTACTTTCTGATCCTTTACAGAAAATGTTCACTGGCCCCTGCCCTAGGGCCATAACAACAATTTTCTATATCAGTACTACCTTAAAACTTTCTGTGATAATGAACTATTCTATGTCTGTGCTATCCACTATATTAGCCACTAGCCACTTACGGCTATTGAATACTTGAATTGTACTTAATGGATTGAGGAACTAATTTTTTAGTTTTATTTAATCTAAATTTAAATTGCTACATGTAGCTAGTGGCTATTGTATTAAACAATTCAGTGTTGTGTTTTTTACTAAAATTTTTAAGTTTTCCCCTTTCAAAATTAAGTGTTAATTACAACTAGAATACATTTTTGCACATGATGTTAGAGATCAAGTTTTATTTTTTCATATAGATAAAAATTAATGCTTCCCAACCATTTTTCTATTGTGCTACAAATACAATAATACATATGCAGTGTACTAGGATAGACGTGTTTGACAGCTTGAGGCCAAAGGCCAGTGGCAGCTTCAGAATGTCATATCACTTGTGATTTTTTAGAAAATGTATCATTTTCATAACACTTATTATGCACTAGGCTCACTTATAAGGGCTTTACAAATATTTACCATGGATGCTCTTTGACTTATGATGCTACTACACCCTGATCAAAAAACATCATAAATTGAAAATGCATTTAATGTTTTTAATGCTAGCAGCACAGCAAGTGGTCCTCAATTTACAATGGTTCAAATTATGATTTTTTGACTTTATCATGGTATAAAAGCAATATGCGCTTAGTATAAACCATAACCCCATTGCAAGTAAGTTGTAAGGAGCTCCTCTCTTTATGATGGGGTTATGTACAGATGAACCCATCATAAATGGAAAAATTGTAAGTAGAACCATCCTAAATCAGAGACTGGCTGTAATTTAATCCTCACAGTAGTGGCATTATTAGCCATATTTTCCACATGAGGAAACTGAGACACAAAGAATATATCAAAGGACATAATATACAATGAGTGTCAGAATTACGATTTGGACCTAGGCAGTTTGGCACCAAAGCTTACTCTCTTAAACCATTACCCTATGATGGCTCAGCAAATAATGACTTTGCTTCTTCCCTTTCAAACTATGTATATTTAATTTTTTAAAATGTCTTTTTTAATTTTTATTGTCTTATTTCACTGGTTCAGGCCTCCAATATCTGCACTGTTAAACTGGCAGTGCTAAGATTCTTTCCTGTCTTATTTCAGGTATTTTTTTATTTTAAAAA
Source organism: Avahi laniger (assembly GCA_963575035.1). Taxonomy (NCBI): domain Eukaryota; kingdom Metazoa; phylum Chordata; class Mammalia; order Primates; family Indriidae; genus Avahi; species Avahi laniger. The sequence goes on from CAUYSK010081411.1 coordinate 40,682, forward strand.
TTTTGTGGATACAAGTGTTTTTTGTTACGTGGATAAATTGTATCATGCTGAAGTCAGCTTCCCATGTACCCATCACCAGAATAGTGTACATTGTACTCAATAGATAGATTTTTATCCCTCTCCCCCTTCCCATTTTCCCCGCTTCTTAATTTCCAATGTCTATTACTGCTCTTTATGACCATAAATGCTTTACATTTAACTCCCACTTATAAGTGAGAATATGTGATATCTGTTTTTCTATTCCTGAGACACTTAGCTTAGGATAATGGTCTCCAGTTCCATCCAAGTTGCTGCAAAAGATAATTTCATTCCTTTATTATGGCTGAGTAGCACCAGGGTGTGTGTGTATGTGTGTGTGTATATATAATATTTTACTTATCCACTCATCAGTTGATGGGTCCTTAAGTTGATTCCATACCCTGTTAGGATGAATTATGCTGCGATAAACATTTGCGTGCAGGGGTCCTTTTTATAAAATGATTTATTTTCCTTTGGATAGATATCCAGTAGTGGGATTGCTGGATTGAAGGGTAGATCTACTTTTAGTTCTTTGAGGAATCTCCACACTGCTTTCCACAGTGGTTGTACAAGTTTACATCCCCACCAACAGTGTATATGCATTCCCTTTTAATGAAACCACACAAACATATATTGTTCCTTGACTATTTAATAATGGTGATTCTGACAGGGATGAGGTGGTATTCTCATTGTGCCTTTAACTTTTATTTCCATGATAATTAGTGAAATTGAACATTTTTCATATGTATGTTGGCCATTTGTCTATCTTCTTTTGAGAAGGGTCTGTTCTTGTCTTTTGCCCACTTTTTGATAGAGTTGTTTGTTTTTTCCTTGATGATTTGTTTGAGTTCTTTGTAGATTCTGGATAGGAGCCCTTTGTCAGATGTATAGTTTGTGAATATATTCTCTCATTCTGTAGGCTATTTACTTTATTAATTATTTTCTTTGCTGTCCAGAAACATTTTAGTTTAATTAGTTCTCATTTATTTATTTTTGTTGTTGCTGTATTTGCTTTGGGGGTCTTACTCATAAATTCTTTGCCTAAGCCAATATTTAGAAGATTTTCTCTTACATTTTCTTCCAGAATTTTTCTAATTTCAGATCATACATGTAAGTGTTTAATCCATCTTGAGTTTACTTTTGTATATGATGAGAGAGAGGGATTCACTTTAATTCTTCTGCATGCAGTTATCTAGTTTTCCTAGCTGCATTTATTTAACAGGACATCCTTTCCTCAATGTATGTTTTTGTTTGCGTTGTCCAAAATCAGTTGGTCACAGCTATATGGCTTTATTTTTATATTTTATTCTAGTCTGATCCATTGGTCTGTGTTTCTACATTCATACCAGTATTAAGCTGTTTTGGTTACTATAGCTTTGTGGTATAATTTGAAATCAGGTAGTGTGATATCTCCAGATTTATTGTTTTTGCTTAATATTGCTTTGACTATTCAGGCCCTTTTTTATTTCCACATGAAGTTTAGTATTATGTTTTCTAGATCCTAGAAAAATGACATTGGTATTTTGATGAAAATTGTGTTGCATAACTAAATCACTTTGGGAAGTGTGGATATTTTAACAATTTTCATTCTTCCAATCCATGAGCATAGGATGTTTTTCCATTTGTTTGTGTCATCTGTAATTTCTGTCATAATTTTTTTGTAGTTCTCCTTGTAGAGATCTTTCACCTCCTCAGTTGAGTATATGCCTATGTATTTTGTTTTCTTTGCAGCTTTGCTAAATGGTATTCAGTTCTTGATTTGACTCTCAGCTGGACTATTATTGCTATATAGAAATGCTATTGACTCATGTACATTAATTTTTAACCTGAAACTTTACTGAATTTACTTGTCAATTCTAGGAATCTTTGGTGGAAATTTTAGGATTATATATATAAACACATCATGGGCAAACAGGGATAATTTGACCTCTGCTTTCCTTATTGGGTTTCTTTTATTTATTTATTTATTTTTCTATTGCCTAATCACCCTGGCAAGGACTTAAAGATGTGGTGAGAGTGGACATCTTTGTCTTGTTCCGGTTCTTAGGGGGGGTGCTTTTAGCTTTTCCTCATTCAGTATGATTTTGGGCATGTGTTCATCTTATATGGCTTTTATTATTTTGAGTTACATTTCTTCTATGTCTAATTTGCTGAGAGTTTTTATCATCAAGCAGTGCGGGATTTTATTGAATGCTTTTTCTATGCCTACTGATATGATTGATCATAGGGTCTTTGTTTTTAATTCTGTTTATGTTGTGAATCACATTTATTGATTTGCATATATTGAACCCTTCTTGCATGCCTGGGATGAATCCTACTTGATCATGGTGGATTTTTTTTTAATGTGCTGTTGAATTTCATTTGTTCATATTTTGTTGAGGATTTCTACATCTATGTTCATAAGGAATACTGGTCTGTAGCCATCCAGGAACCCATACCTCTCTGCACTCAGCAACAGAGATCCCAGCAGAGGAGAACAGATGTACAAGATCTACTATCTGTTTAAAGCTGAGAGATGTGGCCCCTTATGAGAAGGAAGCATTATAAAAACTCTGATGACATGAAAAATAGGCTGTCTTGACATGCCCAAAAGGTCACAATAGCTCTCCTGTAGTAAACTCCAACCAAAAGAAATTGTTGTAATAACAGATATGGAATTCAGATTTTGGATGGCAAGTAAGATGAATGGAATTGAGGAGATAGTAGAATATCATCTCATAGATATAAACAAAATAATTCAGGACATGAACAAAAATTTCATTATTTTAATGGAAATAATATTATAGTATAACATTTGCTTCATTTTTGTCAATATATTTTATCAAGTAAAGGAGTCCCCTTCTATTTCCTGTTTGATAATATTTTTCATCATGAATCGTGACATTGATAAAATTAAAATTGAAATTTTTAGTCAAAAGCTTTTTCTACATCTGTTGAAATTATCACATGGCTTTTCAACCACAATTTATTTTTTATCAATACTATAATCAATATTTTATTGATCAAATGATCTATAATGGTGAATAATAAACCAAGAAGTTTAGATGAGGCTTATTAAAATTATTTACTTAGAATTCAATTTAAACTTTGATGCAAAAGTTTCAGCCATTGAACAAATCATATACCTATTATCTAGTTATGTAATGATACTGGTTGTTACCAAAAATTTTAAATTTCATTATGTGAAATTTTCCTCCTATCTGATAATTAATTTCTATAACATTGGGTACAATGCACACTATCTGGGTGATGGACACATTCATAACTTCAACTCAACTGTACAAATGCAAATTATGTAACCAAAACATATGTACCCCCATAATATTCTGAAATTAATAAAAAAGAACTGATGAACATTGAGAAAATAGAGTCAACCATAATTTCTTAATTGTGAATTGCATTAATCATTTTTCTAATGTGAAAGCAACCTTACATTCTTGCAGTAAACACAATCTTGCCATGATGCTACATACACATATATAAATTATATGTAAATATAAATGATATTTATATAGATAGAGTGGATAGAGGAGAGGGAGAGAAGAAGGGATTTAGGGAGAGAGAGAGAAGCAGAAAAAGAGAGGGGGATGGATAGAGAGAGACAGAGAAAGAGATTGAATATGACTTGGAGCTGGTTTCCAATTATTTTTAGGATTTTAGCATTTATGTTCATGATCAAGGCAAGCATATAATTCTCTGTTCTTCTATTGCCCTTGTCTGGTTTTGCTATCGAGGGTATAAGAGCATAAACATATCAATTTGGAAGCGTTCCTTTTTATTTTCAAAAAATGTATATGATTAAATGTATCTATTAATTGATTGATAGGGTTTAAAAAAGAAATTCTCCAAAGCTTTTGTTTTCATGAAAACAATAAATACTTTATCCTTATTTTTAAGAGAAACTGAGGGTATGGTTCTTGGCTATTTCCTGGCTTCCATCTTTGCAGTTGCTATTTCAGCTATAATTATCAGTCTTTTGTAGGTGACCTATATAATATCTCTGGTTGCTTTTAACATCATTTCTTTGTTTTAGTTTCCCTAAAGTTTGTTTATAATGTGCTTAAGTGTAGACTTCATTTTATTTATTCTGTTTTGGTTTTGTTGGTGATTCTCAGTCTGAAGGTTAGTATCTTTTGTCAACTGTGTAAAATACTCAGCTATTAGCTCATTGAAAACTTCCTGTCTCACATTCTTTCTATTTTATTTCTCTAGTGTTTTGACTACATGCATGTTAGTCTGTCTTACTCTATCATCCATTTTCTTGACATCTATTTTATATTTTCCATTTCTTAGTGTCTCTGTGCCAAATTCTGGGTAATTTCAGATGTACTGTCCAGTTTATCAATTATTTTCAGCTTCGTTGAACATGGTGTTTAACAAATGGCAAGGTTTGAATCTTTGATTTGGTTCTCGGTATGACTGCTGTTGGCAAATATGAAAGCCTCTGATTTGTGTGTATTGATTTTGTATCCTGAAACTTTACTGAATTCATTTATAAGTTCCAGTAGCCTCTTGGTTGAATCCTTGGGGTTCTCTAGATATAGTATCATATCATCAGCAAATAGTGAGAGTT
>CAUYSK010081412.1:0-12139 GCA_963575035.1 Avahi laniger
GCACCACCCAAATGATGGACATATTTGAAACTCGGACTTAGGGAGGGAGGTGGGGGCAAGGGCAACATATGTAACAGAAACATCTGTACCCCCATAATATGCTGAAATAAATTAAAAAATTAAAAAAAAAAAAAAAGAAAAGAAATTGTTATGCCTTCATCCACTACACAGCCTGGCTTTGAAATTGGGTGTCTGAGATGGGTTTGGTAGATTCAAAACCCTCTGCTCATGCAAAGCTTTACAGAGTCGGCTTCTGTGCATAAGTACAGTATTACCATTCCAGACCCTGCACAGCTGAAGCATCTGACAGGGGGAGCCTTCCTTTTCGTTCCTACTTAACAAAGAGAAGACAAGCCCTAGGGAACTTCCTGGGCCTGAAAGTGTCAGATGCCCCAGAGGTAGAGTAAATAAATGAGGCAGAGAGATCAACTCTTTAAAAATACTGTCCTCCCTAATCCTTGCCACAAAGTCTATATGCATCCAATCTGTATCTACTTATCTTAGTAGAGTATAGTATGAACCTCCAAGATGGCTGCAATAGATTCTTCTGTTCTTGGCACAATGCTATTTCTCAGTTTAGGGGAGTGTTTTCTTAGTGTCTTTATCTTGTTATTTAGTGTAATCTAGACGAAAAATTCAGGGGACAATTGTCAGATATTACATTGTATTTCTCAGGATTGTTTAAGAATAGAGAATATGTACACCCTTCCTGGTGCATATCACTGAGTGGGTGAACGAGATTAACATGTATACAAGCTCTTCTAAATGAACTGTCAAACATATTGCAACAATTGGAAAACAATATTCTATCAATAACCATCTCCCTGCTTCTTCCCTTGCCTCCCTTCAATATGTTCTTAAGGCAGCAGCTAGAGTGATGTCGTTAAAATAGAAGACACGTCATGTCACTCTGCTCAAACCCCCTCCCACCCACTGACTCCCATCTGTTCTGTAGAGATCATAATGCTAAGTGCTTTGAAGAAAAATAAAACGGGATAGGGGACTGGAGAGTGATTGGAGGTGCCATTTCAGATAGAGCCTTCAGAGAAGACACCGGAGTCTAAGTCTGGTGAAGGAGTCAGACTTGCGGATATGTTAGGAGCGGATGGAAAGGCAGATTTGAATACATAGCCAATAAATACCATACCCCAATGGCTTATTTATAGAAATGGACTTCTGCATAGACACTAGTTATTTTCATTTCCTAGACACTTACCCATAGTACTGTAGCCTTCATATCTGTTCAGCAAAAATTGTATTAAATGAAAAATTCTTGTGTATCAGAAGCCTTGACAACCAACGCCCTCAGAGCAAATGCTAAAGTTCTTTCAATGCTTGGAAGTCCTACCCACTCTGCCCTGCTTCCAACCTGCTCTCTCTCCTCCCAGTTCCCTCTCTGACCAAAACTTCCTATTCTTCTCCCTGTTCCCCGTTCACCTCAGCCATTCCGGCCTCCTTGTATTTATTGGAATATGAACAGAGCAGACCCTTGTAACCCTATGGCTTCACCACAACCAGATGGGAGATTGGCCCCACCTACCTGCTGGGAGAATCCTTTGAGAACCTTCATCCTTCGTTATCACCCCGTGGCATATCTCACACTCTTTGGTATTCAGTAAATACAGGCTCATGAGCTAATGATCTATTATTTATGACTCTGGTCGATATAGAGCCTTTACTCCAGAGTTGTCTGCAAGATTGTGGGCACTGTACCTTGTTGGTAATTAGATTATGCCCTGGGGATCTCTGGATGAAAGCAGTCCTGTCTCAAATGTCATGTTTCAGAATTCTGATTATAAAAATCCATAATCGGCTTTCTCCTTAAGAACAATGAGAATGATGGCTTGTCTGCCCCAACAAGGATATGCAAAAAGAACACAAACAAAGAATTGTTGCTGAAGGGAAATGAGATTTTTAAATGACCTGGGAAAACCTGGTGACATGGTGCACTGGAGTAAACCCTTTGAATATAAAAACGAAGCTGGGAAGAAGGCTAACTGATGCTTATGCAAATGCCCTCAGGGAAAGCATTCTAAAACTAATATTGGTCTCCCCTGGATGCTGGGGAAGTTTGAAGATAATCACCTGTGACACTTAGGCTTTCCTTGGGACACAATTTTAAACAACTGACCTTATTTTTTAGCTGAATGAAAGCCAAAATTGAATTTCTGCTCAGTTGGAACCAAATCCTTTTCTAGCTGTCTCTTAAGTGAGTTGGCAATACTTGCTTTGAATCCTTTGTCCTACTCACGCAGAAGTAATGTGGGGTCATTTTGAAGTCTTTCCCCTTTGGGCTGGAAGTGGTGATATTTAGGTTCCAAGTGACACCTCTCTGTCCATGTGTCAGCTTTGTTTTCCACTTCCTTTGAAGGCCTGTCCACTTTATATAGTGAACAAGTTTACATTACGGTATTCTTCAATTCCACAAGCATTTATTGAGTAATCATTGCAGGTTAAGTGCTCTGTTAGAGGAGGTGAGGTGGAGCTTACAGAGAAGAGCGTAATGGAAGAGAGAATACAGGCTCTGGAGTCAGACTCTGGCTTCTAATCCTGGCCTCACTATGGATCAGCAGTGAGAACTTGAGCAAGTTATACACGCACCATAAACCCCTGTTCCTCCAACCGTAAAACTGGAGTAATCATCTCAAAGATTATATTCTTCCCAATGTATTGTTAGCCCCTAATTTCTAAAAGCTGACAGCTGAGAAAAGGAACTAAAGCTCACACATGTGAAACGAGTAGAGAATGGAGAGGGAAAATGATCAGATTCACATAACCAGTATGGACAGTGGTAGAAGGAAAGAAGGCACAAGTTTCGAAATATATATGTAGGGAAAAAAGTGCTACGAGCAAGGAGAAAGTACATCACAATTTCTGCCTAAAATTTTTTTTTCCATCCTCCATCATCCAAGCCTCAGTGCTTATGTCATTAGAAAATGCAGGGTATTGTGTTCTCTCTTCCGTGAGCGTGCCTAATTTAAATTCCATCGCATTCCAGATCACATGAGATCAGCGTATAAATTAAAAGCCGTTTGAGTCTCTGAGATGAGATGCAACTTTCGACTTTTCTACTTGAAGAAATAGTATCATTGTCACTCCACTGAAAAATAAAAAAACAGAGAAGAGAAGCTTTTTTTCCCCTCATGGACTATAAAATCAAAAAGGCAGGAAAAATCATGCCCCAAGTTTGACTGAGGAATAGTCTAATTTATTACTAAAATTGCTATCAGTAGTTATAACAATGTATATGTATGTATATATAATATAAATATGTATATGTAGAAATGTATGTATTAATACATAACATGCATATGTAATAGGTATATGTATGTGTGTGTAATTAAATAATAATGTAGCAATTGTCATCAATGGCCAATCTGACCTCTACAGTATAACATTTTACACACCTGAGGTCTCTTAAGGTCAGTGACCCTCTAAATATAAAAATATTACATGTCAAGCCCCACCTGTGGTTGTTCAGAGCTCCGGGAAACAGGTGGCCTATGAGTGAAATTGAGATATTTAAGGCACCAACTCTCCTCCATAAAGTGAACATTTCTGGTTTTCTGGTTTGAAGATGTGGATATTTTCAATCTTTTAATTCTAGGCTGCCTTACTCTTGTCTCTATGGTGCAGCACACACCCTGTGAAAAAGGCCTGTTCCATCCAAGAAAAACAGCCTCTGACTGTCCACTTGCTCATATCTCACCTTGGGCAAACCGGTTGGCCTATCTTCGACTGACACTAATATATCAAAATGTACACAAATGGCCATTTTACTGAAACTCCTACAATGTCCATCAAAAGGTGATTCAATCTTAATAACAGCATCTTAAGCAGACTCTTTAAAATCAATTTCTGGTCCATGAGATGCTTGAGTCAATCAAATTTTTTCCCCCGCCTGCTAACATAGCTTAATGATTGTAATTAATGATCATGTTTAACTCTTTCATGCAGATGATTTTTTTTTCTTCCTAAAGCATTTATGATGCCAGAATTCCAAATAGAAATTTTCCCTCCTGGACAGCTCTGGCAAATCATAATTTTCTTTTTCTCCCAGGATGAGCTTATGTTGGCTGTGATCTCATAGTATCACTGATACAGTGCACCTTTTTTAAGGAGGCAGATTAATTGAAGGTGCAGAAAAATGTGGGTGTGTAAAGAAAGAAGCATTCTCTTATGATACAATTATTGAGTAACTGGGAGGCATTGTGGAAATCACCCAGACCTCTGTAAAACGTGGAGGCTGGATTGAACTTCCCCCACGTCTGCTCCGGCTTCGGAATTCTCTGAATCCCTCTTGCACTCGACTTTGAACTCCTGCGAAACGGTCACCAGGTCTTTGTATTTGCAAAGCCCCTCACCAGGCCTGGCGCACAGTAGGGCCTCATTACTTGCTTGTTAATGAATGAATAAATCATCTTGCCTTTTTATGTGCTTCATTCATTTCGATTCTTCCTGATTATAGCGAGAATCATATGCTACATTCTATTCTTCAGGGTCACAAAACTGTACTCACAAAATTTTCCCATTTTATGTTTTTTTTTTATTTCAATAGATTTAGGGGACATAAATTTTTTTTTTGTTACGCAGATGAATCACATAGTGGCGAAGTTGGGGCTTTTGGTGTAGCCATCATCAGAATAGCACATTGTACGTGATACATAATTTTTGATCTCTCACCCCTGTCCCACCCCATTTCATATTCTATTCAATAGCTATAGGGCACAGACACATATACCAGCTATTTATCAATGCTAATGATTTTGTTGAAGGGAGTCAGTTCATTCATTCACTCATTAAGTATTTTCATAACCCATGTTAGGCACCCATATTACAATGTTGAACTATACACAGTTCCCCGTATCAAGTAACTTACAGTATAAAGAAGAAGACAGACAAATAAATATAAAATCGTACGAGTGCTATGAAGAATAGCGTAAGAAACTGTGGCAACACAAGAATAGCTGACAAGTCCGAGGAATTCAGGGAAGGTTTCCCAAAGGAAGTAGTAGACTCAAACCTTAAGGTTAAGTAAGAGTTAGCCGGGTGAAAGCGGGAAGAGACTGGAAAGGGTGTTTGTTTAGACAGCAATAAAGGACCGTGGGAAAAGGACAAGCAGGGGATGCAATTTGTGACTTAGAAAGATTTCTCTAACTGCTGTTAGAAAGTTAGAAAAGGACAAGACCAGAGGCTGGGAGAGGTGTCGGAAGGCTTTCGGAGTAGCAGTGAAGATGAAGACAGTGGCAGCAGACATAAAGAGAATTAGATGGATTCTAGATATATTGAAGAAGAGAGTGAACGCATATAGACGTGGGGAGTGTAGGGGGTGATGAAAGAAAAGTCAAGTCTGATATCTGCTTTGAAAATTTGAGTGGATGGACGTATCATCTGCTATGATAAGGAACACTTTCTAAAGCAGCAGCATTTGGGAGGAGATGGGAGCAGTGATGAATTCCATAGGGTCGCTGTGTGATATCCAAGATGAGATGTCCAGTGGCATATGGTCTCAAGGTTTGTGTCCCCCAAAATTCATCTGCTGAAACCTAATTCCCAATGCAATGGTATTTGGAAGTGGGACCTTTGGAAGATAGTTAGATCCTGAGGGGAGAGCGCTCGTGAATGAGATTAGCACCCTTATAAGAGACATAAGAGAGATGATCTCTCTCTTCACCCTGTGAGGATAGAGCAAGAAGGTGACCATCCGCAGACCAGGGGGTAGGTCCTCAATGGAACTGAATAGGCTGGCACATTGATTCCAATATCCAGAACTGTGAGAAGTAAATTTCTATTGTTTAAGCCACTTATGCTATGATATTTTTGTTATAGCAACCCAAACTAACTAAGACAAAGTTAGTTGGTTAAATAAATCTGGATCTCAGAACAGAGTTTTGCATTGAAGTTACAGAATTGATAGTTATCAACATATAAACAGAAACTGAAATTATTAAACTGAATGTCTGGGGAGGAGAAGATGGCAGAGGAATCCTAAGATATAACAGTCTTTAAGGGACATTTAACTACTTTGCTGTCTGATTAATATCACCTGCACCTGCTCAGTCTCCTTTCCTAAGGACCAGATTCACTTTGGGTCATAAGGGATTGACTATGGTTAGAATGTGTCCCCCCAGGTTCATGTGTTGAAAACCTGATCTCCAATGTGGAAGTATTGACAAGTGAGACAATTAAGGGGTGATTAGGTCGTGAGGACTCCATCTTCGAGAATGAATTAATGTCACTATTGTGGGAGTGGACTTGCTAGCACAGGAGTGGATTCCTTACAGAAGGATGAGTTCAGACCCCTTCTCTCTCTTGCCCTCTCTTTGCCCTTCACCATGGCATGACACAGCAAGAGGGCCCTCACCAGATGCCAACTCCTTGATCTTGCACTTCCCAGCCTCCCAAACTGTGAGCCAATAAATTTGTTTTTGTTAATTACCCAGTCTGTCGTGTTCTGTTATAGCAGCAAAAATAGATTAAGACAGAATCTAGGCCAGGTGCAGTGGCTCATGCCTGTAATCCTAGCACTCTGGGAGGATCGCTTGAGGCCAAGAGTTCGAGACCAGCCTGAGCAAGAGTGAGACCCCGTATCTACTAAAAATAGAAAAACTTAGCCAGGTGTGCTGACACATGCCTGTAGTCCCAGCTACCCGGGAGGCTGAGGCAGGAGGATCGCTTGAGCCCAGGAGTTTGAGGTTGCTGTGAGCTAGGCTGATGCCACGGCACTCTAATCCCAGCAACACAGTGAGACTCTGTCTCAAAAAAAAAAAAAAAAAAAGACAGAATCTAATAAGGCATTTTTTATTTGTGATCCTACCTTGAAACCAGGCCTAAGGCACTTAAGGATATCTCACATAAATTACCAGTTATTCAACTGAAATGATTTGTAAATCTTGCTTGGTCATGCAGGTGGAGAGAAGAAGAGAGTTAATTATTAAATATGTGAATGCCTAGGATATGTTCCTGAGCTTCATTAAGAATATTTTTGTAGATTTCTTTGACCACTACAGACAGATAAAAAACCCATCTCGGATCCTTGTAATTGTCATTAAGCTGTTATTATGGAGACCCAGCACAACTTTTTGCTCTCACCATTGCCCCAGATCACACACACACACACACATAATTTCAATTTAATCAAGGAGGAGGAACAGGTGGAGCAGATGGCAGCCGTGATAACATCAGCAAGAGTGATGGCTGCAAAAAAAAAACCACTTACATTCCCAACAACAAACTGAAATCAAGGGCTTTTGGCATAATACTTGAGTCATGTATGTATGATGTCTCAGAAGATTTAAATGCTGGTTTCAGAAGTATTTCTGTAAATAGGGTTAGGCAGAAATCCATAACTAAGCAAATAATAGCTCCTTTATATTTTTATAAAACCCTGGGGACGTTGTAGTTATTTTTTATTTCATTTTGTTTTGTTTCACATAATCTGAGGTGCCCTAGAACTATTTAAGATCCCATCTGTTGAAACTCTCCAAGTTTCTGTCAACCTTTGAACAAATATTTTGATTTACTAAGGAATTTAAATCAGATAAGAGATTCTAGAGGATATAAAATCATCCAAAAATTGTTATACTAGGAGATTTAGTTATTTTCTTAGTCATGAATCTGCTACAAACTGCATGTTTTAAAAAGCTAACTTTCTGCTAGCACTACAGTTCTGAGGGTATAATGAATCCCTAAGATTTGACATCTTGGTAAAAATAGATCTGTGGATTAGTGGTAGATACCAGGGTCCCCAAAATAGAATCACATATCCTGTTTTAAAACGTCTCAATACTTTGAACTCTTTGAATTTCAACAGGAATCTGGATATTATACATCGGACCAAGATTATTTTGTAAATAATTTTTTACATAAATAAAAATCTATCACTTTGAATTACCTTTGCAGTGAGGTGTTCCAACTAAAATGAAGCTCTAAATTTTTTTTGAGTGTTGAGTGTTTATTATGTTTTAAGTGCTTTACATTTATCAACCCATTCAATCCTTACAGCAACCCTACAAAGCAGGCACTATCTATTAGCCCCATTTTCCAGAAGAGAAAACTGAGATGCAAAGAGACAAGCCAATTTTTCCAAAGGTTGTACAGGTAATAAACAGTAATATTTAGAATCCAGCTCCAAAACTACATGCTTAACCACTGTCATCCTAGAGGCAAAATTTCCTCAGTGTTGGCCACAGACCTTGTACATCAGAATCACTTGGAGAGCTTACTTAAAAGTCCCAATTCCTGGGGAAAACTATCCATCCCTTTATGCTCTGTATCTCAGAATGGATCTATCTTCCCTTCTGAGGACTGTGAATCTCATATGACAGTAGGTCTCAAATTTAGAGGTCATGAGAATCACTTTTAGAGCTTGTTAAAAATGCAGGTATTGGATATTAAATTTTTGAAACCTTGATGGTTAGAATGGTGACAAACTTCCAAAGTTTTCCTGTTTCTTGACATTCTTTTATTTTGGGAAAAGAAGTTTATTATATTGTTCAAGTATACACAATGTAACAAAAGTCCAGGTCTGGATGATGGAACAGAGTTGCTTGGCTGCTCTGCATAGTAACATAGAAGTTTGTCTTCATTGTGAATGGAGCTGCAGCTCTTAAGGTGTATTTTATTTTTTTGGAGGTAGGGGATGAGGTAGAACTATCAAGCGGTCTGATTTCTAAGTAAGGGAGTTATGCTCAAGCATACTCCAGCTAAAGGGAGATATACCGAACCCTGCGACATGGTGATAGAAGCTTCAGAACACTGTAGAGAAGTCTGGTTGACGGACTCTGGAAGAATTACGACTATCTAATTTTATGATGATTCCATCTTATCTCTACTATTGGATTATTAGTTATATATTTTTTTAAATTTTTTTAGTAGTTGCTCTATATATCTTTTAACATCACTGTCTACCTTCAGACAATATATTACCACTTCACATACAGTGTGAGAACCTTACAACACATTCCTTCCAATTCCTTTTTCCCATCACTTGTGCTATTGTTTTCATATGTTTTACTTTTATATATACTATCAACTCCATAATATATTATTGTCATTTTTGCTCTAGACAGTCAATTATCTTTTAGAATGATTAAAAATAAGAAAAAAAGTATTTTATTTTTACCTTCATTTTTACCATTTCTGGTGCTCCTCTATTCTTTGTATAGACTTAAAATTTTCATCTGGAATTACACTCCTTCTGCCTAAAGAACTTCCTGTAATATTTCTATAGCAAAGGTCAGCTGGAGATTTTGTTTGTCTGAAAAAAATTTATTTTGCTATCTTTTTTTTTTTTTTTTTTTTTGAGACAGAGTCTCGCTCTGTCACCTGGGCTAGAGTGCTGTGGCGTCAGCCTAGCTCACAGCAACCTCAAACTCCTGGGATCAAGTGATCTTCCTGCCTCAGCTTCCTGGGTAGCTGGGTGCTTTCATTTTTCAAAGATGTTTTCCCTGAGTGTATAATTCCAGGTTGACAGTTTTTCTCTTTTGGTATGCGAAAGATGTCACTACATTATCTTCAAGTTTGCTTAGTTTCTGATGAAATTACAACTGTAAGTTTTACCATTGTTTCTCTGTATATGATGTTATCTTCTGTTTTCAAGATTTTCTTATTATCTTTGGTTTCCAGTAGTTTATGTTTTACTTAGATGTGAGTTTTATTTGTTTATTTTTCATTTTTCATGTTTTATTTTATTGTTTTTACTTTACATTTATCTTGCATGGGGATTATCTGAGCTTCTTGGATCTATAGTTTGATGTCTTTTATTATTTTTGGAAAGTTCTCAGCCATTATCTTTTAAAATATTTCATATGCCCTTCTCTTTTTCTTTTTCTCTGTCTCTTTCTGTCCTCCTTCTCTTCCTTCTCCTCTCATCCTTCTTGGATTACAATTATGCATATATTAGACTGTTTGGAGCATTTTTTTGTTTTCTTTTTTTCTATTTGTGTTTCAATTTGGACCATTCCTTTTTGTTTTGTTTTGTTTTTTGTTTTTGTTTTTGTTTTTTTCATCTATATCTTTCCTTCAGTTTAGATGACAAAATTTGGACCATTTCTATTGAACTATCTTCGAATTCACTGATTCTTTCTTCAACCTTGTCATGCCTTCTGATAAGCCTGTCAGAGGAATTCTTTATCTCTGATATCACATTTTTTATTTCTAACATTTCAATTTGACTCTTTCTTACCTTTTTTGGGAGAAATTTTTGTCATATCACCTACCCCCAAAGGTGACAAATGAGTTTACATCTTTGTCTTTGTGACAGGACAGTGTGGGCATTAATTTGGGCTTTTTTTTTCTTTTTGGCGGGGGCAGTATCATCCTAAACCCATGGATGGGGGAATATATATATATATATATATATATATACATATATATATATATATATATTCATTCAATGTGTTTCAATCAATTGCAGTCATTTTTTAAATGCTCAATTTGTCTCAAATTTGGCTGCTAGAAATCCCTTCCCACTAACTACTGTGTCCTTTTGAAATGACCCAACAAATCTTTGATAATTTCCCCTACTTTCTGACCCAACAAAATGTCTCAAGTTCCCCTTGCATATTTCCAATTGCAGACTCAAAATCTGAGAATCTTTTCTAATAGAGAATGGGTTATTAGGGATAAAAATCTGGGCTCTATGTATAATTCACTGACTCCATTGTCATTGCTTCTAGTCCTTTTAGTGACCTGAGTGAGGAAATATGTATTTTAAAAATAATGAATTTTGGACTGAGCACGATGGCTCACACCTGTAATCATAGCACTCTGGGAGGCCGAGGCGGGAGGATCGCTCAAGATCAGGAGTTCGAGACCAACCTAAGCAAGAGCGAGACCCCGTCTCTACTAAAAAAATAGAAAGAAATTAGCTGGACAACTAAAAATATATAGAAAAAATTAGCCGGCCATGGTGGCACATGCTTATAGTCACAGCTACTTGGGAGGCTGAGGCAGTAGGATCGCTTCAGCTCAGGAGTTTGAGGTTGCTGTGAGCTAGTCTGACACCATGGCACTCTAGCCCGGGCAACAGAGTGAGACTCTGCCTCCAAAAAAAAAAAATAATAATAATGAATTTTACTATTTACAAATAAAATTCAACAGTATAGAGATTTTTCTCAGTTTTCTTTATGTTATACTTTAACACCACTAAATTTTGTATTTTCTAATCCTACAATATAAAAAATAGCTTTAAACAACAATATTAATATTACTACTAACAAAAAGATTACCAGTAAATTTTAATGTATCTATACTATTCTTTCTGCCTTCAGAATATATCCCATTAGGGACAGATAGTTGAAATATGTTTTAAAAATCAATTGAGGCCGGGTGCGGTGGCTCATGCCTGTAATCCTAGCACTCTGGGAAGCTGAGGTGGGTGGATCGCTCAAGGTCAGGAGTTCGAGACCAGCCTGAGCAAGAGCGAGACCCCGTCTCTACTGAAATATAGAAAAGAAATGATCTGGACAACTAAAAATATATATATAAAAAAAATTAGCTGGGCATGGTGGTGCATGCTGTAGTCCCAGCTACTCGGGAGGCTGAGGCAGTAGTATTGCTTGAGCCCAGGAGTTTGAGATTGCTGTGAGCTAGGCACTCTAGCCCGGACAACAGAGAAAGACTCTGTCTCAAAAAAAAAAAAGTCGATTGAAATATTTCTTTTCTCAGAGTGGTTATATTAACAACTTTTTGTAAAGTTAGGTTTATTTTTCCTCCATTTTAATAACAGCGCTTTATTGATAATTCATATACTATACAATCCACTCATTAATTCAATTCGATATTTTTAGTATATTCACAGAATTGTACAACCACTATTACAACAAATTTAGGAATATTTATTTGTTTTTAAATTTTAGAAATTGTTTTTTCTTTTTCTTTTTAATTTATAAAATATTTACATGATTCTGGCCGGGCAGGGTGGCTCATGCCTGTAATCCTAGCACTCTGGGAGGCCGAGGCGGGCGGATCGTTCTGAGCTCAGGAGTTCGAGACCAGCCTGAGCAAGAGCGAGACCCCATCTCTACCAAAAAATAGAAAGAAATTAATTGGACAGCTAAAAATATATATAGAAAAAAATTAGCCGGGCATGGTGGCACGTGCCTGTAGTCCCAGCTACTCGGGAGGCTGAGACAGT